>OZ022584.1:4378723-4681223 GCA_963669155.1 Arbacia lixula | reverse complement strand
CAAAAAGTGGCAAAAATACAGTAGTGGAGGGTGTATGTTTGTATACGCCGTATACTTCAAACAAAATATAGGACACATACAGGTATACTTTAAATTGTTTTAGAATGTTAACTAAAATGTTATACAAAGGGTATTCTTAACTAAATAAATTGTAGACGTTCATACGCTGCGTCGGTCTCGCATGACTTGTGTTTCATACAATAAATACTGTGCTGGCTGGCTATTCATACGCGACTAACTTTTCACCAATTGGACTTACGCATTGATATCGACATTAATTGATTGATCAATTCATTCATGCTATTCCACGTTATCCCTACTTCTCTCTTACCCTCATGGATATACATACATGAATTTGTATACGTATTAAAAAAGCAATAATATAAGGTAGATCAAACTAATTTGGGTTTTCGTTAAAACTTCTCAACGAATCATCTTTAAGAGCAATCTTTGCAGGCATGCATAACATTGGTGTTACAAGAAATGCAGAAGAAGATGATGAGATCTTTTGTATTCTAGGATATATTTGAATTGTGCCAAATGAAATAGTTTTTTACGTATAAATCCTTTCTTTTATCAGTTTTATCAGGAACATCCGTTATGTGCAAAACAATTTTTTAAATAAAGAGATGCATGCTGTCGAATAAGGCAACAGCAAAATAAATCGTAACATGCAGAAAGAGTTTACATATTTGTTATTAAAGAGTCAGCAAAGCTGAACTCTGATTGGTCCAAAGTTCCGGTGCGCGCATTATTAACATTTGCATGAAACAATGCTCAACGCAAAACGGTAATTATGACGTCAACGCGCGCACACTGTCGCGCATTAGTTGCTAATAGAGCACACGTAGAGTAAACACACAATTCGTCACACGGTACTTGAAGCTGCCGGAGAAAGCACGTAGTATTTTTTTCTCTGACCAATTCCCCCTGGGATTTGGTTAATTTCCTCTCTTTTTTCTACATCTTTACCCTTTTCCAGGTAAGATCAAATGTTCTTTTCTCACATGAAGTGATGAAAGTTACCACTTGCATGAAATTGACGAATTAATGAGACAAACGGTCTTAAAGCTAAACAAAAGTTTAGCCGCAACTTGTGAAAGTGTATTATACACTAGGCCTCTAACACAGCGCACGCGTGCGTACGTGTGCATATTCATGTATATATATCATGTGTGTATGTGAGGGAGAGAGATAGAGATAAATATGGAAACTAATTTTTCTTAACTTTCAGATGATGCCGATAAGATCCAATCTAGTGACTATATTCGTGCTCCGCACGACTGACACTACATTTCAAATATGGTATAGCTTAAACTGGATGCCTAGTATATTTTAGATTATTGTAAGTAAACTGCATGTGCTGCAGTAAAGCATGTCTTCATGTTTTGGGACAGCATGGCGGACATACTCCACTTCCTTCGCCATCTCCCAAGAGGTCGTTCAGATCGGCGACTTCTTGGTCAAGTCGTCTCTCACGAGACCAAAGCTCGAGCCAAGGTACGCCTTTTTTCCTTAATCATCTTAAGACAGTTTATTATTTTTTTCGTTTTCGGAACAGAAATACTCGCTATAGAAAATCCTGAATGGCGGCAACATTAAGCAATCACGTTGGTTAAAACCTTAGCTCTTTTATTTTTTGTTTTCTTTCTGCTTAAAAATTTATTAATCCTTTTGGAAATTGATTTTGTCATTGTTGTGAGTGTAGATTGTAGGCCTGGTGTTTATTGTCCGTCTCCCCTTTGCAGAACAAATACAAAAACTCGCTAGTTTAAAGAAAATTGAAATGACGACAACATTAAACAATCATATTTCGGTTTTTTCATCTTTCTGCTCAAAACTGAATTATGGAAATTAATATTGTCATTATTGTGATGGTAAATTGTTGGGCCGGTATGAGTTGTCTTTCATCTAATAGAAACGAATGCCAGAAAGAACAAGTTGAAGAGAATAAGTGAATGAAGAAAGTCATCAATCAACCTTGTGAACTCATGTCCTCACCAGTTTTCCAACTTATCTTTTTTCATGGGCCTTTATAACAATCATATAAAGCAAAGTTTCCTCTTTTCCCGGGAATAATCAATAGATTCTGCAAGAATGTGTCCGGCGAATTTCAGACGTAGACTCCTTGCCAGTCTTCCATCGTGCTGGCAAACGTCTTCAACACCTTCCCACACCTTCACAAACGGACAAATCAGCAGAAAAACTGCTCGAACAACGTCTAGCGGTATGATTCCTGAATTTGTTTACATTTCAATGACTTGCAAACTACATCATTTATGAATGTCCCATTTTCCATATTAAATTAATGTGCATGTTAATAAGTTGTTGAATTTCTTCCATTTATTTTTTTTTTAAAAATATCGATCAATATGTATCATTATTTTTTTCCTCTCCCTCCCCCCCCCCCCCTTTCTTTCCATCTAGTCAAAGCTAAAAAGAATATGAATTATGGAGAAAAAAATCATCCTTTCCAGCTTGCATTATTATCCTAATCGCTAATTTTCCGGCCGACTTTCATACTAACAATATAAATTACATTTGTATGATTCATCAGAATTTGGCGCTATCCATGGGAGTGCAGCGGGCACGTGACACCACTGACATCACAGTGACCCGGATGGAAGCAGCATGGGAGCTGCATCTGAAATCCCATCAGGATTTGGCGCAAAAATATCAGATGCTTAGAGACCGGATGCAGGTGAGAAACACAGGGTGAAAGCAGAAGGTGGAAAAAGTGACCAAGAAGAAAGAAGTAGAAGGTGTCATATGAGTACAATATGAAAATAATAAAAACAACGGAAGAGAGGCAAAACAAGGACAAGGAGCGAATAAATATAAAGAACAGAAAAGAAGGAGAAGAAGAAGAAGAAGAAGAAGAAGAAGAAGAAGAAGAAGAAGAAGAAGAAGAAGAAGAAGAAGAAGAAGAAGAAGAAGAAGAAGAAGAAGAAAAAGAAGAAGAAGAAGAAAAAGGAGAAGAAGAAGAAGAAGAAGAAGAAGAAGAAGAAGAAGAAGGAGGAGAAGAAGAAGAAGGGAAGTAGTACAGAGATGTATGTAGGAGAGGGGAAAGGGTGGGCAGATATTAAAAAGAAAGAGATAATATTCTGTCAATCTATGAAGTAATTACTTTCTTTTGCATAAAAAAACATTCCACAGGAGTATGCATCCTCTCTGGGCATCACACTCCCTGTTGATTCTGACGTCACGTTGGTAGATGACGTCATCATGGGGAAGCTGAGGGGCTGTCAGACAAAGGTCAACTACCTTCAGGTGTCCTTGCAGGAGAAGGACGCACAGGTTTTGGAGAAGACCAGGACTTTGAAGGTACAATTCAGATTGGTGAAGTTATCGGATTAAGCCATTGTGTGTCATTTTTATGTGAGTATCGCGTCACAACAATGTCGACAAGTCCTTTAGAACAGTTTGTGCACGGCATTGAAGGGTTGATTCTTGACATCACTGTACGAAACAAGAAATGCCTTACCTCCTTAATCTTTCTTCCAGCTTTTTATTTTTTATCTATCCCTATTTCTTTCATATCCCTTCTCCCTAGCGTCATCTTCCTCCTATCCCCTCTCACTCTACCTCTCTCTCTCTCTCTCTCTACTCTCTCTCTCTCTCTTTCTCCCCCCCCCCCCTCTCTCTCTCTCTCTCTCTCTCTCTCTCCCTCTCTTCCGTTCTCTTTACATTTCTCTCTATTTTTCTCCCTTCACCACCCCCCCTCTCCTCTGTCCGAGCACCTTCTTTGTACTTTCAATATATTTACCCTTTAAATTCTTGCCTGAATCATGATAAGTGCTTCATTTTTACCATGTTTGCCATACATAAATCACAAGTAAGATAAGACAAGATAAGTTATGTAAAGAAATGCCTTTCTCCATACAGACCTTGGCAGACTCCCTTGGCATCGGAGGAGGTGGGCGTGACGATTCTGAGATGCTCTCCGGTATCCAAGGAGAATGGAAGGCATCCCGAGACCGTTTGCATCACCTGGAGACAGCTCTCCTCAAGGAGCAGGAGAAGAACCAATCATCAGAGGAGACACTCCACGTAAGAAAGACCCCCTCCCCGCCTCCACCCCTTCTTAGCCCCACCTATAGTACGTAGCTAAGCTTGGATCACTTTCTGTTCATATTGGCTTTTAACAAAGTGGGATAGCCCCACCGATAGTACACATTCATTCTTTGTTTCTTCCCACAAACTAATGTTAAGGAATGAGTTATTGTAATTGTTTCTATACTGTATATGCTATGCTAATATTACCAGCATAGGGCGCATGAAATATATTGTTTTAAATCAATGAAACAATTGAACATGCCAATATTCCTATGGACCGGTCGTCAGTATTAAGCTGCTGTTGGTTATGTGTGTGATGTGCAGGGACTGGCAGCCTTCATGGGGATCCAGCGGGCTAGTAGCAGCGCAGCGGACGTGGTGGCCGAGATGATGGGGGAGTGGAGGGAGACCAGACGAGAGATCAGCGCGCTCAAGAAAGCCCTCTCGGAGGAGCGGGAATTGAAGCGGCTGGCAGAGCAAGAGCTTAAGGTATGCAAAGTATAAAGATGTGCATTAAAACATGAACATGATATAAACGAACTAACTTGACAATAAATGCAATTTTGTGAGAGAAATTCATTTTTATGCGACATACGAGTATAAGAGAACTGTGTAAAGTGTACAATCATTTCTAAATGTCCCGACCAATACAGAACTACACTAATATGAAATATAAAATCACAAGCCCAATGTTTGTCGTTATATAAAAGGAATAGAATGAAGTACCCATGAAAGAGCGAATCAAACCACTCTTGAGATGAGTTATAAAATAAGCTTTAAAATAAACCTAAGTTTAACTTTCATTAAAGATATAACGTAATGATAATAAGTGGCTTTTTGAAATTTTGTCCATTGTTATCTTATTTAAATTCCTAGAGCCAAGAGCGCGAGGCACAGGCCGTGACGTCATCCATCTCAACTCAGACCTGTGACCTTGGTCTGATGTTGACCCCCTCTCTGAAAGTCAAGGCCCACAGGGATGAGACACAGGATATGACATCACGAAAATCAACCCCGACCTTTGACCTTGATCTCATACTGTCTCCCTCTCCGGTCATCAAGACCCACGTGAATGAGACACAGCCCACGGTGTCACCAAAGTCAACCCCGACCTTTGACTTTGATGCGATGACGGCCATCTCTCCCGACGACAAGACCCACGAGGATGACACACAGGATATGACGTCACCAAAGTCAACCCCGACCTTTGACTTTGATGCGATGACGACCCTCTCTCCCGACATCAAGACCCACGAGGATGACACACAGCCAATGGTGTCACCAAAGTCAACCCCGACCTTTGACCTTGATGCGATGACGGCCATCTCTCCCGACGTCACTACCTACAAGGATGAGACACAGCTAATGATGTCACCAAAGTCAACCCCGACCTTTGACTGTGATGTGATGACGGCCCTCTCTCCCGACATCAAGACCCACGAGGATGACACACAGGATATGATGTCACCAAAGTCAACCCCGACCTTCGACTTTGATGCGATGACGGCTCTCTATCCCGATGTCAAGACCCACGAGGATGACACACAGGATATGATGTCACCAAAGTCAACCCCGACCTTCGACTTTGATGCGATGACGGCTCTCTCTCCCGATATCAAGACCCACGAGGATGAGACACAGCCAATGGTGTCACCAAAGTCAACCCCGACCTTTGACCTTGATGCGATGACGGCCCTCTCTCCCGACATCAAGACCCACGAGGATGAGACACAGCCAATGGTGTCACCAAAGTCAACCCCGACCTTTGACTTTGATGCGATGACGGCCCTACCTCCCGACATCAAGACCCACGAGGTTGAGACACAGCCCATGGTGTCACCAAAGTCAACCCCGACCTTTGACTTTCATGCGATGACGGCCATCTCTCCCGACGTCAAGACCCACGAGGATGAGACACAGCCAATGGTGTCACCAAAGTCAACCCCGACCTTCGACTTTGATGCGATGACGGCCCTCCCTCCCAACATCAAGACCCACGATGATAAGACACAGCCCATGGTGTCACCAAAGTCAACCCCTACCTTTGACTGTGATGTGATGACCGCCCTCCCTCCCGACATTAAGACCCACGAGGATGAGACACAACCCATGGTGTCACCAAAGTCAATCAAGACCTTTGACATTGATGTAATGACGGCTCTCTCTCCCGATATCAATACCCACGAGGATGAGACACAGCCAATGGTGTCACCAAAGTCAACCCAGACCTTTGACCTTGACCTGATGACGGCCCTATCTGACAACATCATGGCCAACATCGGGGATATCGAGACTATGCTGGCCACTCCTCCTTGGCGTGAAGAACCCCTCCAAGACCCATCTTCAGGCACCACTCAGACCGTGTCGAAGGGATCTTGGGTGTCTGCACAGATTGAGAAGGAGGGACCTCCTGTCTCAGAGCAAGTTAAAACAGGAGATCATCTGAATCTGTCGGTCTCCGGAGATCGGGAGCGTTTAGCCAGGGATGAGCAGACTGCTAGGTGAGTGTCATGAATTTAAATGATTCACCATTAGAAATTACATTTTGACATTATGCACAGTACAGACCCATCTTGACCTTCAAGCTACAATTAGGTCATCTGGGAAATTATTTTGAATAGAAAGCCTCGATTGAGAACATGAACATATGCTAGTTTAAGATGTAGAAAAATAAAGCAAGAAAAAACAAGATTTGTAAAGAAATTATTTGATGAACAATAGATTGACTATAACAAATCGTAACCGTGGTAACACTGATTTACTTCTCTCCTCTTACGATTTTCCTCCACCAGGATCAAGCAACCCACATCACAACAGAGAGAAGTGAGTGCAGCAATCCCACGTCCATCTTGCCAGGGTGCGAATGAACTAGTCAGCTCCATCCAGTCTGTTGGTGAACTAACAGCGTCTGAAACCACAGACTACGCCACAGCCAACCAACCTCAACATAGCGATGACAACCTCCCGTGCTTGACCACTCAGACAGTAGCGTCCATGTCTGATCTGATCGGCTGGGATGAGGACGGAAGTCGGGAGCTGGGATCGGGTGTGTCCGGTACCGTTTACCTTCATCGGCATGCCAAAACAAAGTGTCCTGTGGCACTCAAGGTCCTGGACCTTCCCATTGGATTCTTCAGAGATGAGATCAGGATCCAGAAGGCCCTGGGTGATCTGCCATGGTTCCCCGCACTCTATGGTACAGTCAGGGTGATTGGTTGTCGGACGGGTCTGGCCATTGAGTTCATGGGGTCTGAGACCGATGGAACTAGCTACACCATCAGCGACTGCTTGGAGAACACCGGACCTTGCCTGTCTAGGGATGAGTGGTTCCACGTCATTGGAGATGTGGCACTCGGACTGCAAGCCATCCACGCAAGGGGCTTCCTGTATAATGACGTCAAGGAAGACAATATCTTGGTAGTCCGAGAAGAGGAGGCGGGGCTTTGGAGAGGGAAGATGGTTGACTTTGGTTGCGCCAGTGACATCTCCGACCCGTGGGAAGTGCCTGTGGATGACGAGATCACAAAGGCCTACCTGGAGGGCGAGGACTACGGGCACATGGCTCCAGAATGTGTCCTGGCAGGTGAGCCATGCTCTACGTCCAGCGATGTCTTCGCTCTTGGGAGACTCCTCAAGGTCATCGGGGAGGAGATGCAGTTCCCAGATTTACAGAGCTACGGACTCGCTGTTTCTAAGACTGGTCAAGACGAGAGGCCCACCCTTCTTCAGGTAATGGAAGAGATTCTTCGGATGAGGTTTGCGGGGGATCAGGGGTGTGACGGGGACTCGTCTTCATGTTAGGTGATCACGTGATGGGCGCAGCTGGATACAAATTCAATTGAAGGTAACTAATAAAACAAAGGAAATAGGAAAGCAGGAACAAACACGGTTGTCTCTCTACATAAGCACTAACCAACCCCCCCCCCTTCCACCCGCAGTACTGCGACTTCTCAATACAATGTTTAAAGCTTCATCAACGGTCACTGTAATACCAGTACCCCCCCCCCCCCCTTATAATGATAGAATTTTAGGCATACAAGTCATTGTATTTTACACCTTTATTGCGATTGTTATTTTCGGGCAGAAAGCCTCTCTGAGAAATATAAACATATTTACAATTGAGCTTGCTGAACCTAATCTGCGATATATTTCGTTTTCCTCCTCTCAGATCTGGGAATGGGAGACCGATTCAAATGTAACCGGTTACCATGGTTACAAACCACAGCGGAAAGGGGAACTATCTGTTTTTAAACGCCACATCGCCTTCATTACGAATATAAACAATACTTTATTTGACTAGTCATCACCAACATGACCAATGCAAAGCATATCATATAGTTACATCAGTCATTTTGGAGTCTCGTTTAGCATATTCAGTAGGCCCACCAACAGCGCATCAACGAATCAGTGACGCAATCTATCAACCAATCTATCAATCAACCAATCTATCAATTTAAGTTTGACAAGAGTGTCAAAAAGATTTTCAAGCAATTTCAAATTTATGCCTCAGGTTTTGATAATTAACGTGAGACATTGGAACATAAAGGATATCATATTTAAATGATTTTACAGTCATTTGTCTTGCGCTCACTGTCAATTTATGCAACAAATAACGAACCAAAAATGACCGTTCGTTTGTTGAGGACTGTAAAACAGAAAAATGAAAGAAAAGCACATGAGCTGTATCTTGTCAGGTATATAACTGTTTCTTTATGGCATTCTCATGTGTTACCTGTGCAATAATGTATTAATTGTGCATACAGAGTTCACGTATTAATGCATCAGCTTTCCGTATATAATACGTCACTTCCAAATAGTCCAAAGACGCCAGAGTTCGTCAAAAAAATGACTCTACTTTCAGTAAGCCAGCAAAATGTCTGTAAAAATCAGGTCAGAGCAATCAATTAAATTATGTCACTCGTGTTACATAGATAGCACTGCACCAAAACAATTGACTTGAAACTGATAAGCTAGTATGTTGTTTGTTGGCATTGATACATCGCGAAATTACTGATATATCCATTTCATGACAGTTAATACTGGAAATAGACATTCTTACGGGAAGGAAAGAATTGCACGGATTGCGTCAAATCATAGACTGAAATGCGTCTGGTCACTCGTGGAATGATTTCATGATTTGTTCAGGGTCCGCCAGATTTAAGCTCCTCAAGCCGACAGCCTTTTGTGTCATCGAGCTGGGTCTGCGAGTCAGACTAAACCCGAATGAGATTTGTCCACCTTCTCATTCCACGGAGAGATTAGTCTGACTTTCAGACCCATGCATGTTATATGATGACTACAGATTGCTGACGTCACTTGGGGATTGAATCAAGGGTGGGAAGGGCACTGGCAGGTCATGTGACCAGACGATTCGCGACACCAATGTCCGACGCCGTTTACGGCAGTCAAGTAAGCGTCAGAACAAACCTGGAATAGTAACTTAGCAGAAAGGATTCAAGAGAGCTGGTGCAATAATAGACAGATGAACGATGAAATATTTTCTATGAAAATGTATATTTGTACATATTGTGTTGATATAATAAAAAAAATATTAAAATCAAAGTGTTTTATTTCTGTCTTCTTTCTTTGAACTTGGACAGTCATAGGCTATTCACTAATAGCACGTTCTTTTGAGGAAAATCTGATAATTGCTCAGTTTGATTTCATAATGATGTAGAAAATGACATCATTTGTAATTACTAACCCAGCGATATTGGACAGCTGGCTCCTTGTGGTTGTCCTTTATAGAGGCGAGGTCTATCGCTATCAGTAGAAGAAGATTTTGGTGACTGGATAATTAATATGTTCCTCGAACTCTTACATTTTTGTAAATGCAGTTACTTTCCTTTAAAAGTGTAATCAATCTGCCATCTCGATAAATTTTTTTGTATACATTATGTGTGTACTTGGGGGTATGTGCGTGTGTGTGTTTGCGTGTGTATAAAGTGTGTGTGTGTGTGTGTGTGTGTGTGTGAGAGAGAGAGAGAGAGAGAGAGAGAGAGAGAGAGAGGGACAGACAGACAGAGAGTGTGTGAGAGGGGAATTAACATGGGAGAAGAGTTAGGGAGGGGTACACTGAGAGAGGGATAGCCACATAGATCGCTAGGTTTTGGTCGACCCGTTTAAATCCTCTTCGAAATCTAATAAATTAATAAACTTCTGCTTGGGTCTACTGGGGCCCATATGTACTATGTTCAACCCATATGGGGCCCATATGGTTTGTCCCACCTAGAACCCAGATAATAAAACCATATGGGCCCCATGTGGTATGTATATGGGCACTGTGGTCTTATTTCATATTAAACCCAAATGGGGCCCATTTGGGTTTTTTTCCACCTTGAACCCACATGATAACTGAGATGCCCATGAATATTCATGCATGCATTAGGACTATTGACTTGTTTCATATGTTTGTACACTTGAATAGATACCCGGCATATAACTGGATAAAAGGAATATTTAAGCATACATTCTAATAACCGTTTTATTAAAAAAAATACCACCTAATTGAGTTTAGACAACAATAATTACAACAAAATGTTCTTGTCTAATTACACTTAATTTCCGTAGTAATATATAGGGTAAGGATTGTGTACGTGCTCGTATGTAGCCTATCTAAGTATGATTAGTTATGTCAAATATCACCCCTCCATTTTATTATTTTTTGGCCCATTTGGCCCATATGGGCCCCAGATGGGGTGTACGGTGCAAAATATAGATGGGTCCCAGGTGGGCCAAATGGGGCCTTTAACATTTTTGTAACAGACCAACAGGAAAATGATGCACTTGGACTCATATCATTTGACCCATAGATGACGTTTGACCCCATCATCCTCATAACGCCACATGTCGTATTACCCAAGGATTCTTTTTACCAAGTTTGATCACAATTGATGCAGAAATAAAGACATGGAAGCAAGTTAAACAAAAATATTTTTGTAACAGACCAACAGGAAAAGTGATTACATGTATTCGACAAGTATCAAATGAAATGAAACAAACGTTGATTCTCATTAGTCGACACAGTCTTAGATAAGATATCCCTATATGTGTTGTTAAAATAATAGGGTTTCCTTACAATTATATTGTAAATCGTTTATTGAGTGTTTCACCTACAAGGAATTAACCTCAATTTTGTGTCCGGAGGTGTCCCAAGAAGTTACGGACCGAATTCTTTTTACGATTTCATCAAAATTTCCCTTCGCTCATCCCCAAGCTAACAGACTATTTTCATTATGTTATCAAATTTCATTCACGTCGTTCAAACAAAACGTTACTAATGGTAACCCCAAAGCTTGTCCGAGGTTTGTCCGCGGAGCAAAGACTAATTAGATTCAGAGTGCGTTTCCTCTAATCACGAAATACATGTAAATGTAATAACGCGTCACCACGCAGTAAGGGAGAATTGTGAATACATTTCGAAAATGGCTTAATCACAGTGTGTGCACCAAGATCAGCTATGCAATCCCAGTAAAGACTGCATAGTTGACATATTTCTCAAAACAGATGTTATTTTGTTATTCAGAGTAGGGCTTTGCCTAATCCGAAATACAGCGTATTATTTAAAACACCTGAAGGTCTTGTAGTTTGATGAGGCTTGGGTCATCATAGACCAATGGAAAGTCCATTCATAATAGATTAATTCTTTAATACACCAATTTCGTAATGTATGCACATCCCCACACTAACAGACCATTTTCATTATGTAATCAAATTTCATTCACGTCGTTCAAACAGTACGTTACTAATGGTAACCCCAAAGCTTGTTCGAGGTTTGTCCGAGTAACAACAACCAATAGATTCAGATTGCGTTCCATCCATTGAAATTGAATCACGAAACCATGAATGTATGTGAATGTATCTACGCGTTACAAGGCAGCATAAGGAGGGAAGATTGTGAATACATTACGAAAATGGATTGTTGGCAAGGGCCAGGGTTGATGTTAATGTCACCAAACAAGAGCAGCAAGAGCAAGCTCAGGGGTTTAGTTCGAGACTGCTTAAAACTCATAATTACAAAGATCTTCTCGATTCTACAAGAAGAGTGGTGGAAGATATGGTACAAGCTCAACGGCATATCAGCATGAAGGTTCAAACCAGTTGCACAGAAAATCACACATGACCAGTTTCCTTGATTGAAACAGGCGTGTCCGCATCGACTCTTAAGGTGGCGGATAGCGGGAAAGTTCAAGAGTAGCACAAACTAATATGTATTCCACCAATTTAAACTGAATCATCAGGTACAGGCGAATATCATTGCGTCTTAGGGATAAAGTTATGAATACATTGCGAAATCGGCTCATTCAAAAGCCCTGCACGATGGCATATATGCAACACTTAAATAACACCATTCTAACATCCACCGTATATCGTCGTACAATACAGCGTTTAACCAGCGATAAGCTACACATTAAACTTAGCATGCACTCTGAATACATACGGTCATGACTTTGTGTGTACCAAGGGTCTGTATATATTACTGACACTACGGACAGGATCTTTTGTTCTGCGGACAAAATTTCAAAGGGTCCCTTTGAAATGTCCGCATAACAAAAGACCATGCTCATAGTGTATGAACGATTTCGGGCACGATACATTCACATCTTACGGGTCGCTAAAACATTAATCGTGGAGGGATGCAAACATTAACATAAACACTATGAAGCGGCTAAATTCTCCCGGTTGAGCACCGACGCTATTATGGTCGAGAGGTCTAATACGCCGGCAGTAAGCTCACACTCGTGCGCCTCGCACGGGTTCGAATCTCGTCTGACGCTAATACAGGTTCAAGGATTTTTGCGGTTTGGCACCGTGTGATTGGGATCAGCCTTGTTTCCTCCCCTAAATCGTCAGGGCCTCGGCTAGAGTTCCAGGAGTTTACGAAGAGACATGCTTTGGGCCGAGATCGCCATATTAGAAGGGCACTAATGGTAGTCGGTAAAAGGCCATTGATTTGGCCCATAAGTCACGACACCTGAACGCCTGGCAACCATTGCGTAATCTTTTGATTTTTTTTTAGATTTTTTTTTTATTAGTTTTTTCCCTATATCTATATATATTATATAAGCAACCCGCAACGTCCCCCCTCCTGTTTTTGTTTTTCTTTTTGAAATCCACTTTAATTTCTTTTCTATCTTTATTTCTAGTAATAATAAGCATGGATGATGCGAATCAAAATTAAACAACAGCATGTCACTAATTTCAGGCCCAACCAGTTAAATTGACTAAAAATTATACCATTAAAATATAGACCTTCGATCAACAGCAAAAAAAAAATCCAGTGATTGGAAGAAACCAGTAATTGGAACCCAGACAGCAAAGTATCTGGGGCAGATATGGGAATCATGTGGGTCTACTGGGGCCCATATGTGCCATATTCAGCCCATATGGGGCCCACATGGTTTGTGCCACCTAGATCCAGATAAAACCCAATGTGGTATGTATATGGGTAGTGTGGTCTTATTTCTGTGTCGACTGAGCCATATAAAACCCATATAGGGCCCATATGGGCTTTTCCAACTTGAATTACCCACATGATAGCTGAGATGCTTATGAACATTCATGCATCCATTAGGCGTATTGACTTTATGATAAACGTTTTATTAACAAATAAACAAATGCCACCTAATTGAGTCCATACAACAATAATTACGACAAAATGTTCATCTTTAAATGTATTAACCAATGTTTTTTTTAAGTAAGTTTCCGCAGTATTATATGAAAGTGAGTGTACTGAGGAATACGATAGGATCGAGTAGGATAGGATGGAATAAGATAAGATAGGATGAGGTTAGGATAAGGATTATGTGTTCGTATTTTGCCTTTCCAAGTATGATATATCATCCCTCAATTTTTGGGGGCCCATATGGGCTCCCTCTCAACCCCGCCCCATCTCTCCCCCCCCCCCCCCCCCCCTCTCTCCCTGTCTCTCTCTGTCTACCTCTCCCTGTCTGTCTCTCCCTGTCTCTCTCTCTCTATCTCTCTCTCTCTCTCTTTCTCTCATTACTCTCTCTCTCTCTCTCTTCTTTCTCCCCCCCCCCCCTCTCTCTCTCTCTCTCTTTGTCTTTCTGTCCCTGTCTCTCTCTCCCTGTCTCTCTCTCTCTCTCTCTCTCTCTCTCTCTCTCTTTGTCTTTTTGTCCCTGTCTCTCTCTCTCTCCCTGTCTATCTCTCTCTCTCTCTCTCTCTCTCTCTCTCTCTCTCTCTATTTCTCTTGCACGATTATATTCTCTCAGACTGAAATGGTTCTGACGTATAAAGTGCTCCAGCTCTATTTGCGACGAGAAGTAAATAATTGATGTCAATTGACTCGTCAAAGATCTGAAGAGCTTTATGATCTCGCATGAAATTGATGCGAACTTACCCGGTGGAATGACTGCTTCATATTAGCCTAGATGCTAGGCTATGAAGTACATGGACACAACTCAGTCCGTTAACAACTATGTCTGGTAACACAGACTACGCCCTAATGACGTCATAGCTCCTCTGCCTTCTGAGGATGGGATTGGAGCATAATCTGTGCTACGAGACATAGTTTTTAACAGACTAGGTTGTGTCCATGCACCTCACAGCCTAGTACCTAGGCTAACCTGATATCAATACTGATTTCAATGAGAAGAAGATCAGCGCCCTCTTAAAATTGCAGGTCTATTTGAAACTGTGGTTGGCATGCGCATTGTCCTGATTGTTGGTTGGGGATGTGCAGTACAACAGTTCATTGAAGTGTCACGTTAAATTTTGAGCCGATATCAAGTGAGACACACAAAAGTGCAATTCATATACTTAGGTGAACTAGGATATCAAGAACAACCCGCTCCAACCTGGGTCAGAGAAACTATCTACATCACTTGTCTGTCTCTATCTAGTCTAGTTACTAGGCTGAGGAGCGCATGGTCACAACTGGGTCCGTTAATAACTATGTCTGGTAATAGAGACTAGACCCCTTATCCCTCTGAGTACCCTGGATCCCTTGAAACGGACGAGGAAGAGGATCCAGGGCAGTCAGAGGGATTAGGGCCTAGTCTGTTTTAACAGACATAGTTGTTAAAAGACTCGATTGTGACCATAATGCACTCCTCAGCCTAGAAACTAGGCTAGTCTCTATCAAACAGAATTTCCTATTCCAATTTGAAAAGGGGAAAAAGAACCGTTAGTGTCGATTGTCAATGTCAATAATGACGAATCCAGCCAAGTTCCCAAAACGCATATCACAGACGTATATTACTTAGAATCTCAATGTATTTTTTTTTTTTCGAAATCTTGTTATACAGGAGGAGAATTAAAGTTAAATCCTGATCCCTGGTTGGATTAAAGAGAGAAACATACGCAAATTCACTCAAATTAGCCGAACGCGTTGGTTAACAAAACCACAAACATAGTCTAAACAATGCTAGCTATTTTGTGGTTATTTACCCCTATACCGTACTCAATTCCACATGGTCTAGCTTGGCTCTCAGGCGTGGAGACATTTCTGATCCAAACTGATAAATTGAGTCTAGTACTCTAAGACTAGTCACTGTATCATTCTCCTCTCTTCTCAGTCAGTCTCACACGTTTGTGCGTTTGTGCGAGCCGGAGAAGGAAAAGGCTTGAGAATGGTTAGTCTACTGCAGCCAGACCTGTTTATTGAATAGTGAAGTTTGGAATGAAAATGCTCAACAGCCTGGAAGTCAGGCTAGCATGGTCTGTTTTATGTCCGGTTGAAGAAGGCAAAGTTCCACAGCTGTCATTTATCATTTCATGAATATAATCCGCACCCATGTCAAATCCCATACGTCACAATAGAATCGTTCTTTACTTCCTCATCCTTTTCTGAATCTAATTTTAGAATTATTTGCATACAGTAGGTAACAAGTGTTGACGCACTCGAAATACATGACATTTTTTTTATTATTTGGAGTATGTTTCATAATCGGAATCAGGTCAGAAAATTCATAACATGTATCCATAATAGCTCCTTTCCTAAAGGGCTTGCATGTATTTTCATCAAATCACACTCGTTTTGGTTGTCACTTGTGTATTCATTTTAAGTAGTTTCCTATTTAGGAACTTAAACTTACAGATTTTTCTAAAGAGATTGTTCGTCATCAATAAAATGCCGTTATGCCATGGTGGTGTGTCCCATGCCTGTTTGATTCCAGAATACCAGGAAGGAAATATCTAAAAACAAATAAAATCGTTGAAATTAAAGAAAAGCCTAACCCAATGATGACGTCAGAATGATTCCACAATGATAAGGTCTACGACCCGTCATCATTATTAATGGTTCTCCTTACCGTTAATATGTTGAACTTTTCATAATGATAAGTCATTACAAACCTACATCCGTTCATTGGACGCACCTAGATTTGTTTGGAAAGATCTCTGTTAGTTAAATTCCTTTGATAGGGTACTCCAATCATAGAGAACTCCTTCACTACAAAACTAGAGACTAAAACAAATGTGTTTTCTTACATATCTTTTACTTAAGCCCTTTTTGGAAAAGACATCGTCATTGTGCTGTAAACAGATACATGTAGTATGGCTTTGGTGTGTTAAACCGCCCCTTGAACTACATTATACTTCCTTCTCAAACGAAGCCAAACATAATCATGCTGTTTATCATATTTTGTTTGCCGGCTTCTCATTACCGTAAAACTGCGTGGACGTAATTTCAACAACAAAAATATTATCTTCAATTTAAGGTCTCTTTTTTTTTTCTTCTTTTTTTTTCTTTTGGTTAGCTCCGCTTCCTCCTTGTGATTTTCCTTCTACACTCCCCCATCTTATCTTAATCGTTTGGGCGTGGTTCGAAAAGTAGGAGGACGTTGCAGATAGTAAACATAATTAGATATTTTTATATATCCCCTCTGGTTTGTGTTGCCTACAACGATACAGATATTATACTATTGTAGATCAGCAGGGCGTATCCTGTCTCAAATTAATATTCGGATTGATTTAGAACTGCACGATGTAAAGCAGGTACTCGGGCTCTGCAAAGACTATCCTATTTTCAAATGAAACTGAAAAAAAAAGATCAATGAAATGAATAAAAGCCCAAATCCATTGGTAATAATCATTTCCTGGATAACCAAAGCCCCCCCCCCCCCCCCCACACACACACACACCGCTCTTCCGTATCACAATCATACTCTGATTCTTTAGACATACGCCCTTGCATACTTGGAACAAAATTAAATAAACTGGCTTCTGCTTATTATATTTTTTGTATCATTTATACGTACTCCGTCCCAAGAAATCGAATTTACTTCGGACCAATGGACAGGATTGATGTGTTTTTGTACGAAGACCTACAAAACTTTGTTGATGACGTTCATCACGATTCATGATACATTGTCATGGGATGGTGCCGTGGTGGTATTCTGAAGTTCAAACCTGTCTTAGCTGACTGACATTAGAATAAAACGGCACAAAGAAATCGTAGGGTTCGTAAGTCAAAACTCGAAGTCAATTTTTTTTTCAGAATACCAGCCACGATGAACTAAGGAATTGTTTTGGAGGCGGGGCTTAACAGAGATGCAGACAATATATATTTGAAGGGGTCATTTTCCCAATGTACTCATGTGAGCATGGGGATGTGCGTCAGATACATCAAGTGACGTTAGCTCTTGTTTGCATTTCGATTTGACGGGAGCTATATAGACTGTATTGGGCACCTTAGGCCCGACCCATGTACCTGCTCGGGTGATTAAGGGTCACGCTTGACAATATGCAGGAAGTACATTCCGCTGAACATGACCTCTTTTCAAGGGAACAAGGACTTTATCAATGCCGGATGTCTTTATGTGACTGCTATACCATGAAACGAAATTATTATTATAGTTTAATAGCTGGGTGATTAAAAGTAGACATAATATATACATGATGCACAACATTGCCGCCCACCAATGCAGTGTGGGTGTGTATTGAATTGAAATTATAGGTTTTTAATAAATTGCAGGCCGAAGGTCGAATCGAGTTCAATGCAAATAGCTTGACACACAATGTGCACATAAAAAGTTTATTACTTCATCGTGTTTGTGCGTGTGTGTGTTGGGGAAGGGGGGGGGGGGGGGTGGTGGTGGTGCGTCACGCCCCCCCCCCCCCCCCCCTCGATCCCGCACAGCTCCCGCGCTATACGCACTGTGTTTGATGTAGGTCTATGTGGGGATATGACGTCTCACACGTACAAAATTGTCTCTTCAGTGATCCGGATCTCCCAGTTCGATGGTTTCGTTTTGAATGGGAAGCACTCGTTCACTATTTAGATTGCAGCTTCCCCTTTACAATAGGTTCCTGAAACTATCGGATATCTGATTGCATATTAACTGCAATGCTTCGTTTTTAATGAAAAATTGTTTCAGCAACTAGCCTTCAGTCAGAGCTTCAAAGTGAAATATTTTATGGAATCCCTCCCCAGCCCCTGATATGATCCAAATTTTTGGACAATGCATATTTTTTATTTCGCCAACGACAGATGGTAAATATTGATTGTGGTCCGATTTTAATCTACATGTACTTTATATAACCTACTCTACAATAATCCTTTTTGGTATACGATTGTTGAAGTTATATAATGTCAAGCGTTATCTTGATTCCTTACGTTAGTTCAGGGTGGATGGACGTTGGAACCGGAAGTCAGCTGAAGGTCTGCCAGATCGCCATTTAAAAAAAAAAAGAAAGAAAAGTAGTATAATGACATTAATTACATTCCGTTTTTTTTGTTTTTTTTTTTAGGCATTCAACTATCGTCACATTGCAACGTTGGACGGTTCTGCCTGAAAAACGACCCTTCACACCCCACTCACCCAATCTCACAGTCACACCCCCACAATACGAAACGGATCTACACCCCGAACCACTGCAAACGTATTATTTTTTTTTTTTTTAGAAAAAGGAACCGACTTCTTCAAAGACTATACTTATTTCCCGACACCCACCCATGACTCGTAATGTATTTATTTGTTTGTCGTGTATAACTGTGCAACATGTGCGTGTGTGTCAAAACTTTGTCAGGCCGTGGAGCTTGAGCGAAAAGCGCTCCGATCGAAGTACAATAGTCAACGTAAGCTGACGAATTTCCTCTTCCTCTTTTGGAATTCGCTTAATAGAACGACCGAGCTGGGCTTGGTTTTGCTCTAACGATGGACGGGATCCTATGGAAATACCAAAAGGTGAGGGAATATCGTGATATTTTCGCTTGATTATGCTTGAAACTTTCGAAGATAGCAGTTTGTAGCAGACTTTAATCGTAGTCGGTAATCAGTGCAGCGACTGCACGCTGTGCTCAATAATAAACGACTACCACTTCCGGGTTTGTTACGGTACTTCACTCGTGTGCTAGGGAAAGAGCCATTGTCGTCCGTCCCACATACTTTGCACTGTATTGGTCTGTACAGTATACGTAGGTCAACAGGTCCACCTTGCGTTAGTGCAGTGTTACAGTAGTAGGGTCTACAGGTGTATGTAGAAGCATAGGTGTTGATCAGATTTACGTTAGTGCCGTATTGTTCTGACTGTTGATACACATTAATCATGTGCAGTGACTATAAATAAAAGTAGGATCAGTAATAGAAATTTTAGAATAAGTTATTGTTAATGTTATTGCTGTCATTCTTGTAAATTAGCACTCAATGCCATTGAATTTCATACATAATCATGATATATTTTATTATACAACAGTCGTTGATGACGTTTAATACTATTAAAGACAGGTGGCAGGGTGGCGCATTTGTAAAAGTCATGAAACTGCAGGAATCGGCAGTATACCCCAACTATATTGTGTATGAATTTAATCTCGCAAACCTCTTCACGAAGAGTGAAAATCTCCCTGTTTAATGAAACATAGCAACTAATGAATTATGGTCTGCATGAATCTCAACAACGTTCATTGCATCGCTCAGTGGTGCACCGCTTGCGTCAACGTATCATTATGCAGTGCGAAAAGCAGTGCACTTGCTATCTCCAGTTTAAGTTTCTAGGCTGCTACAAGTACAACAACGTTTTGGATGACCCGTCCAAAAATACTAAAAATCTAGAGTTATATAATTCTACTCATACGTACTCAAAGTCAGTTTTCAGCTCCAGGACTGTAATTGTGAAAGAAGTTTTTGCCATGGTTGTCCATGTTTTTTTACCCCAAAAGAGGAAAATTTAACCCAAAAAAGGGCTATCCTATCAGCAAGTAGTAGGCCTATCTGGAATGCATGAAGATGATGCTGACAATGTTTCTTTTGAACTTACTTAAGTTATTTATATAGGCCCTAATTTAATATCATAATTCCCAATTTGAATAAAATGAGAAAACAATAATGTTCTAGTCTAGTGTGAGGGTTGGTAAGAGCAAGAAGTTGACTATTTCTAAAAAGTGAGATTTACTGTTTCTTTATTTCAAAGCAATAGGCCAGATGAAGACAAACGTCGTATTTGTAGCAGCAGTTCGTGTAGGGCCTATATACCTTTTTTCTTGGGAAAGTTAATTCATTGTTAATTAATTCAAAGTTAATTCATTTTTGGGAAAGTACATTCAATTGGAACATTGTTGATAAATATAACCTAGAAAGTAAAAAGTTGCCACTATGTCTTGCAAAAAAGTGCTTGTTTAAATTAGTCTCATCCCAAATTTCCCATTTTTTTTTTCTCTGAGACAGATTTCCCAGATATATTTCAAAAGTGATTATAATCTTTATACAAAGAGCTGGTCCTCATGTTACCAAATGTAAAGGTAAAGTTTTGATACAAAATGATTGCTCCAGAATGTACAATGTACACTACAGCTCAAAGGAATTTGCATAGGAAAAGGGAATGGGAAGAAAGGGAAGGAGCCGCAATTTTAAACCGCGTTATATTTTGTCCAGTTCAGCATGAAACATGATGCGTTAGCCTAAAAAGCATCTTGTTTCATGCTGAACTGGACAAAACATACCGCAGTTCAAAACTGCGGCTCCTTCCCTTTCCCTTTCCCTATGCCAATTCCTTTGAGCTGTAGTGTATGTACATGTATGAAATATTGATTAGTTGATATTTATGAAAGAAAAAATATTTTCTTTCTAGATACATTTGAGAGGTCAAATATGGAAGCCAAATCAGTATGAATAAACAAAACATTAATTTGTTGATGTTTATGAAAGAAAATACTCTTTCTCTGCAGTAGCATAGGGAAAGGGAAAGGGAAGGAGCCGCAGTTTTGAACTGCGGTATGTTTTGTCCAGTTCAGCATGAAACAAGATGCTTTTTAGGCTTTTCAGTAGCATGTTACCATAATTTGGGCAAAAAGGGGAAATGGGGAAAGTTTTTATATGAAACTATGCAAAAGAATAGCAAGAAATTCAAACAGGGGCAGGGTAACTGAAAGTATTTTAGGAAAAACACAAAAGAACTTTTTTGGAAAAGGTGGCACCTGAAATTAAATTGTGGTGAAAGCAAGCTAGAAAAAGGTGTGCATGTGTGCACACAAAACACACATCATTTCTTCCTTTTATGATTTCTGCCAAAGTGGCTTGAAAGTGAGTGAAGCAGTTTCATTTTGGGGGTCACTTTTTCATCTTTAGATGTGCTCTTTATTTTTGTTCTTGATTGATTGAGAGGGGCAGTTTTGTTTGTTATGTCATTTTTGATTATATCCCTTCTATGAATATTTATGAGTATTCTAGGAACGTGATTGGTCAATTGATGCTCGAAGAGCTCCGGATAGTTTTCACTATTTTTTCCTGGGGAGGACTGTGCATGCTCTATTTACTATTTTCTTCCTTGGGACTACTGCGCATGCTCTCTACCTGAGCAGGCGTAGATAAGTGCGCAGTGAATGCAGTGCGCGGCGTGTTGCGCATTTACCTGGGATGAACCGATATCGAAACAGAAAAAAAGCGATTCTTTTTGTTCTGTTATTGTTTTACCAAAGGGATATAAAACAAATATACCAAGCATTGAGTTCGAAAGTATAGTTAAAATTATCCATCTTCGGAGGGACTGGCATAAGTTACTATTTTTTCCTCGGGGGCTTCGCCCTTCGGAAAAAATAGTTCTATGCCACTCCCTCCTCAGATAGATCATTTCCACAATCTCACAGCTTGGTATATTTGTATATTATAATGGGGGCACAATTAATGTTATCCTTGCAACGTGGCAATGTCTCAAACCCAAAACTATGGTAGTGGTGAGAGACTTTGACTCTTGCAGAGAGATTCTGGGTTTGAGCCCGGTCCAGTGCATACACCCTTGGACAAGGTGTTTTACTCATGTTTATTCCTTTCAACCCAGGTGCAGTAAATGGGTACCTGGCAGGAATTACACCAGATCTAGTCAGATCAAGTAGTTTCCACCGCAGAATAAGGCTGCTAAAACCACAGAAATCAATGAGCGCTTTGGGTAGTACTTTGTAGGCCTGTATAAAGTCCAATTGTTTTTATCATTTAACAGGGGCATCTCTACATTTCCAAGATGGCAACTTCTTTTATCATATCAAAATCGTTTGGTCCCCCGCAAATGCCCCCCCCCCCCTCCCGAACCATTGACCCCCCTCCTTGCAACCAGAGGCATAATGTTGTGTAGGGGGTTGTTGTGTGCGAGATCAACTATAGTTTGCTTAATTCTGAGTTGAACTTGAAGGAGGACTGGTGGACTCGAGGTACATTATGATGTAGTACATTTAATACATTTAATAATGTAGTACATTTAACAACTCTGATGAATAACTCTTTGTGATGAATACATCTGATGAATCTCGAACTCTGTATCTGATGGATCTCCTCAAAGGACTCTGGAAATAACTCTGCTTTATTTATTTATTTATCTATTAAGTCTTTTTTAAACAGGGTAGCCCCATCAGTGAGCTTGGCACTGCTCTCCCTGGGGGCCTTGTGTACAAATTACACAATAGTACGGAGTAACATGAACATAGATTACACAAACAAATGCTGTAAACCAAAGTGCAGCATAGATCAATTGATGAGGAACATAACAAAAGGAGAAGGTGGACCGATGCTTCCATATGCATCACACAAGCGAAACCTTATAAATTGGTGACTAAAAATGACGTGATTGATACTAATACTTATGCCTCGCCAATGTGTAGGATAATATACAAAAAGTATAAATACAGGTCCTCTTTCGAAAGGACTGTTAACATCAAGTCTTAACCATTTCATGTATACCTGCCAGATATAAATAGCAGATGACATATATTTTACACCAAGTTGTACTTCAATTAAATGACAGTAAATGTGGTCATGAGGAAGTATATTTAGGTGGTCTGTCGCCAACAACAGATCACCTCTTAATTTCGTTACAATTTTTTTTTTCTTCACCTTCTTTATTTTTATTCTTTCACCCCCACTTTTTTGTGCCGCGCATAACCCCTAATTACCTCCATCATTTTTATTGAAACTTTCATCACTTCTTGGTATTAATGTAATTTTTTAGGAATAAGCTTTTCAAGGTCATCACCTCATCATAACGTCATCAACGAGCAATGTAATGAAAAACTATTACTTCATCCTTCTCTAGAATGGATTGTTGGATCAAAATGAAATTTGACATGAATAAATTTAACAAGCAGACAATTGATTTCATTACAAAAAACGTGCGTGTACATGTATGTTATTGCATCATACTTGTACACAAGTATTTCTCGTTTTGCAAAGTATACTTTAAAGAGCACAGAAACATGAATTACGACAAAGAGTGTAAACATACAGCTTGATTGCAGTTTCATCACTCATGTTAAACATTCTCCCAGAAAAAACGTAATCGAGCATCAGTAATATGTCTTTTCAAAGTGTAGGTATAAAATGTATTTTACCCCCAAAAAGAGCTCACAGAAACATGAGTCATAATAAAGACTGGAGACATACAGCTTGATCATTTCAGTTTGATCAAAACATCCTCCCCTCAAAAAGGAATCGAGCATCAATGACAATGATTATCCTATGGTATTTTGATTTAATATCATCGAAACCAAAAGAGGTGGTCATAAAAACACCAAGTCATACAAAAAGTTACAATGAAAGATAATTTGTCTGACGGGGTATGTCATTAACATGAATCATTTGACCGGTAGATGTTAACAATTATTATTCACAAAATCTCATGTAGTGAGAGCAGAATGTATTCTGGGATTGTGCATTCTTTACTTGGTTTGGAAGGGCGGTCCAAAGAACCGCACCTTCAAAAGAAAAAGCCTTCCTACGATTCTCTGTTCTTGCTTTTGGAACTAGTAAGCCTTTGTTTTCAGCGTTTCTTGTACTATAGCGATGCACTGTAATGGAAGGTGTAAACATGTTTTGTAAATATGAGGGCACATTGCCATTCAAAATGTCAAACATGAGTTTTCCTTTTTGAAATTGCCAGCATTTTTCCATATCAATCCACTTAAGGCTTCTAAACATTTCAATGGTTGGCGTGAGTGCATTGGTCATTAGATTAATTTGAGCCATTTGGTTGTGTTGTTGGATAACAATGTCTTTTATCCGACAATTGCAGTTTGTCCATGAAATAGAACAGCAATCAAAATAAGGTAACACCAATGCATTTGCGAGCGATTTTGCAATGTCCACGGTAAGATATTTCCTTACTCTTCAGACTCTTCTGCTGAAACAACTGCTGAAATAACTCTCTCAAACTCTCTGAGCTCTCTAAATACTCTTTCTGTCTCAAGTTTGGAGTAACAATTATAGTGAAATTCAATACAGAAGGTCAGTTTCTTGGATGCATGATGATCATTACAGAAACTGGACCTTTCCTACGCCATCCTGAATTCCAGTAAATGTTATTCAGACTAGCCCCCAAAACCCAAGGGTCAGCTATAACCTTGAGGGTAATGGGCTTCTGGAAAGTGGTCATTCACCGTGGAAACATTATTTGGGTGGGAGAATGATAAAAGGACTTATATCACATAACATCCCCTTTGTGGGACATGTTTTCAACTGTTTTTTGGTGGAAGTTAAACCAATATTCAGATCCCAAAGATTTAGCAAGAAGATATTACTTGACAACATCATTCCAATCTGTGGTTCTCCAAGGAAAATGCTACAGAGATTGTTCATGTGAATCAACAAAATTTATTTAAATGTCTTATAAAATGTGGTTAATCATACCAAGCAGTGTTAATACTGAAATTGATGTATTACAGAAGTCTTGATGAGATGAAAGTCAGATTTGTTGAGTGAATAAGCAAACAAGTTTGAAAGTACTTGTGTAAACCATAAAATGGACAACATGAGTTGAGCAAGCAATTGAACAATTGTGGGAAAGATTAATGTGAAGTATAAACTTAAGGCCCAATGTGAGAACATTGATAACTTCATTTTCTTGAGCGCAGCCACTAAGCTCATAATAGTTTGATTCAAGATTTTTAAGGTGAACATAACAAATTGATAGCAGTTATTGGATGTGAATTGCAAAGGCCAATGAACGATGAATTTATCACAGTTAAAGGAAGAGAACAAGTAATCATCTAGGTGTGTTACGAGTGAACAATGAAACTACAGTCAATAGTTAATGAGTTAGAAATAATTTGACAAGGGTATATTTAATTTGAAAGAACTTCTGATACAAAGATAATCATACTTTTAGTTATAAACTCTCAAGGAGAGACATTCGTTTGGACTGTATTAAGTTGCATTTAATCTTTATATTTAGCCCCATTTAGTAATTTGATCAATGTAAATAGAAATGGCATAAGTCTGCAAAATGAAAGGAAAGGATTATAGTAACTACAAAATGTATGAGTATAATGTGTGTAATTGCTAAATGATCAGGTGACAAAACATTACCGAAGACATGAAGTTAGTATCAAATAATGTATGTTAACTAATGGTATTGAAACTGATGCATTGAACAACAGTAAACAGTTTCTTCAACAGTGGAACAAATGTCTATAATTAGACATTTCATTTTCAAAGAAGAAATGTGGGAGAGCCACATTTTTCCAAAGAAAGGGGGTGTTAAGTGATATAAGTCCTATTATCACTCCCCTGCCCACGTGAATGACCACTTTCCAAAGCTCAATTACCCTCAACATTAAATAATGTATGTTAACTAATGGTATTGAAACTGATGCATTGAGCAACAGTAAACAGTTTCTTCAACAGTGGAACAAATGCTATAATTAGAAATTTCATTTTCAAAGAAGAAATGTGGGAGAGCCACATTTTTCCAAAGAAAGAGTATGTTAAGTGATATAAGTCCTATATATCACTCCCCCGCCCACTTGAATGACCACTTTCCAAAAGCCCAATTACCCTCAAGGTTATAGCTGACCTAGGTAAGGTCCAGTTTGTAAGAGATCACTATGCATCCAAGAAACTGACCTTCTGTATGAGTTTCACTTTAATTGTTTACTTCAAACTGAGACAGAAAGTGTATATATTTAGAGAGCTCAGAGAGTTTGAAGCAGTTATATTTCCAGATTTATTTTGACAGCAGTTATCTCAGCAGAGTTATTCTCCCAAGTTATTTCAGCAGAGTTATTTGAGCATAGTTATTTCCCGAGTCATTTCAGGAGATTCATCAGATACAGAGTTTGAGATTCATCATCACAGAGAGTTATTCATCAGAGTTGTGTGAGTATTAAATGGACTGCAATGCAATGTACCTGGAGTCCACGAGCCCTCCTTCAATTTCCACACAGAATTAAGCAAACTATAGACTTTATCATAGTAGATCCCACACACACCAATTTACAACCCATACAGAACAATAACTATATAAATATCAGGTTTCTCTTTGTGTAAACCATTTCACCTTCCATGCACTAGACACTATTCTGACTGCCACATAATACCTTTGTATTATATCTCCTCTCCTTCTCTCTAGCAGGCCATGGGGATAAAGAAGTGGGTCAAGAACAATGCCAAGGTCACGCGAGCCAGCGCACAATCCCAGCATGCTCTGCTGACCCTGGTGGACAAGGACAAGAAGACACAGCTCAAGCTACACTGCGACTGCCGCATCGAGGCCATGCCAGCCCAGTACAAGAACCGGGACCACACCTTCGAGCTGGTGTGTGGCGAGGACAAACTTCACCTGCTGGCAGCAGAGAGTCAGGCAGCCCTGCATCAGTGGCTGGTTAAGCTCCATGACGTGGCCGGGAAGAGAAAGGACCACCTGTTTGACCGGGAGCAAGGCGTTGGTTGTGCTAGTGGTGATGCTGGTGGAGGAGGGGGCAGGTTTGACCCCGTGGGACAAGACATGGACACAGAGCTGCAAGATAATCTCCTCTACGATTCATGTGAAAGTAAGTCTGTAACCAAAATACACAAAAGGGGCGTCTTCATTAGCTCGAGCTGGGCAAAATAGCGAGCTTGTTCTGATCGGGTTAGCTAGCCAGATCACGAAATAGCTAGCTATTTGTGTCTTCATTAGCCAGATCAGGCAAAATAGTGAGCTATTTGGTCGAGAAAATTTCCCAAGAAATCTTGGGCTAGATTGATCTAGCTCGAGCTAGTTCGCGAACTAGCTCGAGCTAGCTCGGAGCGTCTTCATTAGCCTGAAAGTTTCTTGATCCCGGCATGCATCAGCGCCCACGAGGCATTGTTTACGTAATAGGTTTTTACATGTGCGTGAATGCGAGCTCACAACCGAAGCCATGCGGTCATGGCCTATTCCCATCGCACACTGCTGGTATGTGCGAAACTCGGGATAATTTATGCAACCCGAGCTCGAGCTTACGTATCCGGAGTTTCGAGCTAATGAAGACGCGATTGCAGTTTCAGGCTATAGTTCCCCGGATCAGCAAAATAGCTCGCTATTTCGTCTGATCGGGCTAATGGAGACGCATTTATTTACAGTACTTACCGAAGTGTGAAGTCATATATGAGCACCTTGTCAAGACAACTGGTTCTAAACAATGCGAGTAGAGCAAACATTGGTGATGGTAGCGGGGACTCTCTTTGGGAGTGCCAGCCCCTAGCCTGCTACCCCTAGTGCTAGACATTGTTGGACCATTGAAACTCTCACCTGAGCAATGTTGTTTAGAACCAGCAATTTGTATATGACAATGCCACTTCAGGGGAGCATTTCATCATAGGACTTGTCGGACGTTTTATCCGACAAACTGTTATAAGCTACTGAAATGCTTGCATCTTATTGGCCGAGAGCAAACTTGTCGGATAAAATATCCGACAAGTCCTTTGATGAAACGCCCCCCAGGACTCTATACTTGAATGGTGGTGTCTAGTGTAAAAAAAAGGTATGGTGCAAGCACAGAATGGGATTGGATGTCACACCTTAAAACAACATGCCTTGAAAACCCCATTGTTTTTTTATTAGTATATCTTCATGCCAGTAGTAATGAGAGATTTAACCCTTATATTACCATGCCTTGAAAACCACATTAGCTTCTACATATCTTAATGCCAATGGGAATGCTCGGACTTGATTTACTTCACTATGCGCTTAATGCAGATTTTCTAGTGACCACCCTTTTAAACATGTTCATCAGAAGAAATATTACCAATGCGCTCGAAGTGAACGAGCTGTTACCATGACAGGCAGGTGTCATCAAAGAGTGCTTCTTGCTTAATGAGGTCTCTATTTGCACAAAAATGCATTTGACTGGGTGGAACATGTTTGGAAGTGGAATCATTTCAAGACACCAATTGATAAAGGGTTTTTAATTTAGACCACAGTCTAAGCAAATTTTGTAGCGTATATATAGCAGATACATACGCTCGATTTACCCTACACACGTTCAAAAGGTCCGATAATGAATGTGTGCGTTTTGCGTAGGATGCTAAATCCACAGTAGTTACTATGGTTTGGAGGATGTTTAGACCATGGTTTAAATTGATTGAGATAAACCATGGTCTGAACCATAGCAATAAGGCTTACGCACATGGTATGCTATTAGAATGGGTGGGGTTTGTTTGGAAATGGAATCGTTTTGAGACACCTTGACCCAAATTCACAAAGACGTTTCACATTTAGACCAAGGGTTGAGGACATTTTTTGCAAATGAGCAGATTTTATGCATGATTTAGCACCTACACTCCAAACAGGTCCAATAATGAGGGCGCACCTTTTGCATAGCATGCGTAATTCACAAAAGTTTCCATGATTTACACCAAGACGATAGTTCATATCAATTGAAATGCTGTAAAAGTGGGAATTTTCGCGCATTTCGCGCAGCTTGTATTTGGCACGAAAATAAAAACGCGTGAACATATTTGCGCCTAAATGAAGTTCATATCGGTGCGCTTTGTATGTGTGCTTACTTTGATACATCACACGCCTGCATTAATGGTTTAGCCTTAGTCAGCGCTTCAACAAATTCATCATGCTATTGCCGCTGCCCGGCCAGCACTGGCATGACAGTGGTGAGCTGAGTGAATTGATCGTCCAAAGGGCTGGACAACCTGTGAAATTAAAAACACGCGAAGTTCATTCTACTCCACCGAGCGCAAAAAATTAATAGCACAAAAACTTCCACTTTTACAGTAAACCATGATCTAAACCATAGTAACTAGGGCGAAATTAGCACCCTATGTGGCACATGCACGTTCATTATTTGACCGTTTTGAACTGCACACTCTAAATCAAGCGCACGTATCTGTTTACACGCCCCAAATTTGTATTAAACTATGGTCGAAATCTACAACTACTTTGTAAATTTGGGTTCTTAAAATCGGATTCGTGCATACAATAGATTTGCAAATGTAGTGTGCTTGTGTGTCAAGGCCTACATGTACACGTGTGTAATCATGAGTGGATATATTGTAGTATTGTAGTACAGACTACAGATCATTTGTCATTATGATACGTCAGGCACATGGACTCAGGGAAAATTTGCCCACGCACTGCAAATATTTGAACGAGGTTTTTCCTTCTGGGGTTGTTTTCAAGACTTGCCTGATTTCTCATGTTGCATAATCATACATAAATCACCTTTCTTTCTTAAAGTCAATAATTCATGATTCAGGTGATCCTTGTTTCCTGCAGAAAACTGTAATTGATTTAGATAACTAAACATCTTGTTTTCTATGGCAACTTAGTCTCCCCTTTTCTATGTATAATTTGTCTGTTTTCTGCATACAGACAAGATGTTTCCAGTGACCATCAAGGAGAATGCGTTCACAGACTCCTTAAATCTCCATGGAAACTACCAGCTGCAGCTTGACACAATAAAACTGTCCCTCATCGAGCCCTCCACAGCGCAGATTCTGTACTCATGGCCTTATCGGTTTCTACGGCGATACGGGAGAGAAAAAACATCCTTCTCCATGGAAGTGGGACGTCGGTGCACATCGGGGGAAGGCTTGATACGCTTCAATGTAATGGACGGTAATCAGGTGTTTTTTGCGATCCAGCAGTACGTTTCGGCAATGAGTTCGAGAAACACTGCCCCTTCTAGTGTTTCCACATCCACACCCCCATCCCCGTCCCCATCGCCCCACCCAGCTCAACAAGCACCACCCATATTCCCATCAGTACAACATGACATCAAGCACATGAAAGTTAAAGTCCTCCCTCCAACTGCTCCGCGTGACAGAACTCACTCCGCAGGGTCCCGCAACTTGCCGAAACCCGCCCATCGCCAGCAGTACGCAAATCGTGGCGCTCAGTCGGTGGACGACATCACGAGTAATGCCTCTGCACAGAGTGATCCTGGGAGTGAGTTTTACTCGGCTGTGTCGGATGAGGCTGTGGATCGATCCCAGCTCCCGTTACCGGGGTCCAACCGACCAGCGCAGCATGCGGACTTTGAACCTGAGCAGCATTACGACGTCGCCACAGAACCTACCCCGAAGCAGTGGCCGCATATGCAGCGGAGAGAGCAGCCAGAGGGTAAGAGCAACGGGGTGAAGCCCAAGCCAAACCCCAGGGGGCGACCGAGTCATAAGGCCAAGGAAGCTGTGCAAGAAAGCTTGTCGTCCCTGTCTCTAGAGGATGTGGGGGACCCCGGGGCTTACTCCTCACTAGAACAGCCACCCGGAAGTTTAGCTGCCGGAACACCTGGAGATGACAGCCAGATTTACTCAGAAACAGACGACCATGACCACATTTATGACCACCTAGCACGGCAACGGGTCGGGAATTCCGTCTCCGCTCCCCGCCTGCCCCCTCCCAACTCCAAGCAGAAGGCCAACAAACCTGCTGCCAAGCCTGCTACTAAGCCTGCTGCCAAGCCGAGTAAGGGCCTTGCACCGAAGCTGTCCCCTCCTGAGGATTGCGACAAGCTGTACGACCACCTGAACCGCGGCCAGAAGGCCGGGTCTCAGCACGGTGGCGGAGGCGGCGGTAGCGCAGCGGTAGGGCCTGAGGATGCCTATGACACCCTGAGCATCGAGGCCCTCCAGTCAGCTGCAGCAGCTGGACAGCAGGAAGACGCCGGGGGCTACCTCGCCACCTCACACCCACCCTCAACAGTCCCAGAGGAGTCTGAATACGCTGAGGCAAGCAACCAATATTTTGGCATTGAGGATAACTTGTATGAAATGCCTTAACTCTTGATGTGCCATGTGTGTGTTTGTTCAGCAGCAAGCACACAAATCACATAGAGCAGTATTATGTCTAGCATGGAAAGGGATAAGCTCAAGGATGCCTCCACCACCTTGCCCTTGTTTAATGCTTCCATGTTGAGCAAGCAGGTTCATTGTAAGATATCTTCAGGCCCTCCACAACAGTACGACATCCACATATATACCATGGCATGTGGATGGCATGGAAAGGGAGAAGCTCAAGGATGCCTCAAACACCTTGCCCTTGTTTGATGCTTCCATGTTGAGTAAGCAGGTTCATTGTAAGATATCGTCAGGCCCTCCAAAACAGTATAACAAATTAACATCCACATATACCGTGTCTACTTGAGATCAGTTTATAGATGGTCACAAATATGCTGATTAAAATTGTTTAGAGTAGAAGTAAATTTACAATCTCATTTCGTTTTCAGTTACAAAGAGCCCACCACCTTACCCAACATGTTTTTGGACTCGGAAATCTATCGTCATGTGATCCTTACCTCTTGTAACAGGGCCTTGAAATCAATACTTCAGATAAGACTTGTTATCTCAACTTGTGGGATGTGTTTCTTATAAATCAAAGTTTGCCCTTCATAATGAGCCCCCAGTTTAAGAATAATGAAATGAGTAGCTATGAAGCAACAAGGTGATGACCTTTCTGGTCCAGTGTGGCCTGACAGTATGTAGTCAATGTGGGCAGGTTGCTAATGCCCGGATGGACAAACTCTCAGAATCTCAAGAAGCCTGATCACAATGTGTTGATTTCACAGTATGAAAGCCACATCTAAATATTCATTCCCAAAGAATAGGTGTGTACATTTGTGAGCAGATAACCAGATATCACACAAAAGCCAATGCAATTCATCTGCTTCTGAATAAAAAAAAAGTCATCAATTAACAAGTTTCCATGGCCCCTTTGCTCAGACAACCCTACTGTATCTCTTTATATGTAGCAAAGTATTAGGTTAGCTGGCGGCCCACTCTAGATAGTCCCAATGATATGGATAAGTGATTAAGGATCACTGTGGCTAACCTACACAGATAAAGAGGAATACGGGATATACATGTAGGATGTATATTTCTGATCGCTTACATTCAAGTTTCCACTGCTCCCAGAGTTGTCCAATCTTTCTCAAAAGATGTGTAGTTCTTTCATATTACTCTCCCATACACATATTCTGTATGTACTTTTCTTGGCAAGCGACATAGCCTGTATATATATAAAACTCTTTATTGGTACATCAATGTATAGTATATCGTCAATAGCATACATGTAACATGACTGCGGGAACAGACATGCTATAGTAAAAGCAATATCGAATTGAAGTGTGGTCATCTTTACATTGAGTGTAAACTCCATGATAGCTCCTGTTATGGTCATATACTGCTGAAGTAACTCATTTATATCATGTATTACAGTACTGTAAGATAGCATTTACAGGTCATATTTTATAGATATATACGCGCAAATTTGGTCATCTTTTCTCAGAAACATGCGAGTACAGTTGAACCTGTCTATTTAGGCCAGTCCAGTGGCAAACAGAAACAGCAGTATGTATGGTCAGGTGGTCTTTATAGACAAGTGCAGTTACATGCAAACTACTCTGAAGGGATGCAGGTTGAGTGGTCTTTACAGACAGGTGGTCTTTATAGACAGTGGTCTTTAGAGACAGGTGGTCTTTATAGACAGTGGTCATAGAGACAGTGGTCTTTATAGACAGGTTGTCTCTACAGACAGTTGTCTTTACAGACAGATGGTATTTACAGACAGGTGGACTTTAGAGACAGGTTGGACTGCACAATGAAAGAGTTAAGAAACTGGGAATCATAAAATGTAATTAAATACTGATTCATCTCAGACTAAAAGGGAATATATCCTCTAGCTTTTGATTTCTTATCATTTGAAGCAGGCAAAAAGAGAACCAGCTTGGTGATGACTTAAGGAAATATTATATTAAGATAAAGTAGTGAAGAGAAACTGTTATCCTCGGTATGGTTACTTGCCATTTCCTGGTGTTCCGTACAGCTACAGCACGTGATGTCTCTAAAAAAAGTAAACCCAATTTCAAGGACAAATTTTCAGAAAACTATAAAATATGTACACATTATTTTCTATGGTTAGATAGTCCAATAAGTCTCTGTCCAATGATAAAACGTAGGTTATGTAACTCTCATGCATGACTGAGCATGATTCAATCTAGTGAATGGGTGTGAAATCATCACTGTGCTAGTGTGGCAAGTTAGAATTGCACTTTGATTGGAAGTTCATCAATCAAATGACATAGGAAATGTCTGATTTCTTACAAGCATAGCTTAGGGCTTTGTACCCTCGACATGACCACCAATTCCTTTCGATGCAAAGCTCGCAACGCCTCCTCATGTCCCTGACAGCACACCCGATCATTCCCTGATCTTGTTGTAATCGGTTCACTTCACCTGTAATCGCTGCCTCAGCTCCTGAATTGTGGCTGGTGGAGTTTGGAACACTTTTCCTTTAAGAGACCCCCCAAAGAAAGAAATTGCATGGTGTCAAATCTGGTGAATGTGCAGGCCACTCAACTGGGAAATGAAGAGCAATGATGTGATTGCCAACAAGTTCAGTCAAACGAGCTAGGGCGTTGATGTTCAAGGAACCTGGTCCTAAGGGAACGTTCTGTTTCTCCAATATATGATTCCTGACACAAACACCGTGTTGTCTGTCCTTGGCAAGGAATGAAGTGAATAGGACCAGTGATATCCTTCTTCTCTGTTTTGTCCTTCGGAGCAACCAAGTACTGTCTTAAGGTTCTTGTTGGTTTATATCACACCCTTATGCCAAATTCATTAAAATTCCTACGGAGGGCTTCGGATAACCCTTTCACGTACGGAAGCACAATTTGTCCTTTGGGAGGCTTGGGATTTTTCTTCTCAGGCGGAGAGATTACCTTGTTGGGATTGTCGAGTCGACCTTGTTAAAAACTCAACTAGGAAGGCTGCAGTTAGCAGCCGAAAATTTTGAGGTAATTCTTCGATTTTTTTTTTCTTGTGTTGAGATCAAAAGTTTTTAACTTCATGTTATTTTCATACCAACACAGATGAACTTTCATGATCATGTGTTAACTTCAATTTAACTTGACATAGGCCCTGAATGCATGACAATAGTAAGAAATAACTTGCCACAGTGATGATTTCACACCCATTCTTTAAGTTGAATCATGCTCAGTCATGCATGAGAGTGAGATAACCTAAGTTGTATCATTGGACAGAAGACTAATTGGACTATCTAACTATGAAGAAATAATGTGCAAATATTTTATAGTTTTCTGAATATTTGCCATTTAAGTTGGGTTTACTTTTTTTTAGAGACACACTGTACGCACTAGAAACTGGCATTTGCATCACAAGTTTTGCGGACATGTCTTTGTCCTGTCTTGGGCATGTTGTCTGCAATGGTACTCCATTAATTATGGGTACTGCAAACTTCACCACATTTAACCATTACCCTTAACTGTATCCGCTTCAGATGCACTTTTTACAAGTTTATCTGGCGCACAAAGAGTTAAGGAAGACAATGCCCTTTTTCAGCAGCAGAAAAGTGGAATAAAAGTCAATTATGAATTGTTGATTACTTCCCTGTTATTTGCAGGTTTTTATGTCTTTCACCAAAGTGTTTGACTCATTTCTATGCTTTTGTACATATCAACTTGTTTTTATCGCTTGCTTTCTTGTTTTTCATTCTGTTTGCTGTGTAAACATAATGATCAAACTACCTTATCACTCTCTGTCCTCACTTCTGTTCTGTTGGCGCCAGGTCGGATCAATAGCTCCTCTCATCCCACCTCAGTCCTTATATGAATGAGGTCATTCTGGGTCAGAGGTCAAAGGTCAACCCACTTAGAGGGTACGCAGAGAACATAGGGTCATGTATGGATCATGATAGACACATCGCTGTTGTAGCACAAAATGTAACTGGATATTCAGAAAATTAGCTGATGTTCCTTGACAGATCAAAGTGTATTGCATTTGTTATTATCTTGATATAATTCATGCTTTTTAATCTCACCCTAAACAATTCCTTAGATGTGTCTAAAGAACCATACCTGATCTTTGTTCAAGCATGCTTTGCAGTATTGTGACAGCATGTGGACTGTATTAGCATAGCATTATGACATTTCTTTCTTCAAGTCAGAGCTAATTTTTGGAATGACATTCATGGGAGGCAATGTGAATCCACTTCACACCTTCCCCTAGCCCCTTCTATGCATGGCCAAATACACAATTTCATTTTTCTGAAGTTATGGTCGTCTTTACTTATTAACATCCTCAGTCAGACTTCTGAGCCGTGAAACATGTAGAAGAGGAAGTGCTGAAGCCAATTTAAGTCATGTGGGTAGGGGGATGTGTTCCTAACTGCAATCATTTGCATATGTTGGGTTAACATCTTTATTTTGTGACTGTGCAGAAATATGCTCAGTATATGGAAGCTATTTTAATTAACACACTGTACCTGATTGAATTATTCTATGGGAGTGGGTTATTCAAGACCTATAGAAATGTGGTGTTTCCCCACTTAGTCACTGCAATAATTAGCTCATTGTGCAAAACACTGAGGAGGAGGGGATGGGGGTCTAATCATTTGGTCCTATTTTAGTTAACAAGATGAACATTGCTAAATACAATAGTTTTGCAGATGCACCCTGGGAAACATTACTCACACTCGGTGCTACAAATCATCAATCTTTATTGCTTATGTCAACCGTCTCTGCAAAAAACTTATAGGACATGTCCATTGTTCTTGTTTGCACTTCATTGTGATTGAACCCAACATTTTATGAGCAGTCATTCCTCTTGAGTTTTTTAAGCCATGAAGCAATTTGGTCCTTTAAGTTGCTGGATTATCTGTCACATACATGTATGTGACTGACGTCATGGGCCTGAATTTATGGTTCCAGTCATAAATATGTGTTTCATTGCGTTTTCAATTTCTTTGAATTCTTAGCTTTCAAATGGGAAATGTGCATGGCATGGCCATATTTGTGCATTTGAGGCTGGCAATAAGAGTGAAATGCATGAAGTGATATGCGATTAATTGAAACAAGTCTGATGTACTGTTTGCTCAAATCAATCTCCCACTGCCACATTTAAGGTAAGGGTTATAGTAATGGTGAATCCTACAAAATGGCTGTAATTATGGTTCCATCCTTGTTTGTCTTCAGGATAGCAAAACTATTTTGCCATGATTACATTCCGTCATACTAAATTACAGCGAAAGTCCACCCTGAAGTTAATTTGGTTTTAATAAAAGCAGAAATATTTAAGAAACAAATGAGGGAAAGTTTTGACAAAAATCAGTAAAAGGATAAAGGAGTTTTCAAATTCCATTTTTGTAACATCACTTGCAAGGTATTCCGCTATAAATTGTGTACTTATTTTTTTATTTTCTTAAAATTGTTTTGATTTGATATATCATTGGACACATGTTTTAACACACACACCTCTATGAAACATGGACTCACTTTCTCAATATTTGACAGATTTTTGTTTTAAACTTTCACTTATGTGTTGTTTTTATTTTGCTGCTTAAAGATAATTTAAATTCAGGATGGATTTCCCTTTAAATTGCAGAATTACAATTGAGGGAACAAAGGGGAAGAAATTGAGTAAAATCAGACATATTACGAGGAAGTTACCTGCATTTAACCATCTGTGCTCACAATCATTGTGATTCTTTCCTTGCAAGTCATAGTATGCTACGTGTATTGCCTGGTTCATTACACATGAATGACAACTAGTCCGCCTGTCATGGCACTGCCAAGGCACTGCCAAGGAATGGAGGTGTACGTAATGGTGATAGGTCAGGACAGATCAATGCTAGTGATTATGGTATTCCAACATAATTAACTCTTCTATAAATATATTTCTGGTTGTTTTTAATGAATTCAATCATCAGATTCGTGTTGGCACTTAATCCTGTCAGTATCATCCACTCATCATCTACAGCACAGTATATTGCCTATGAGACTCGGAGAGTTAGTTTCAACTCTCCAATCGCTTAGAAATTCTGTTATAAGCCAGTTTGAAAGAGACCGAATAATCAATCTCTGTAGGTCGTTTTATCCGCTAAGATTGTATCTGGCTCCTCTGAACGCCTTACTATTCGTGGGTGTGTCAAAACATGTAATTTCGATTTTAAAAATGCCCCGAAAGAAACGGTTATTCTAATGTAGTTCGTAGTTGCAATGTGCGTCTGACCATGGTATAACTACGAACTGGCTTATTTGCCAGGATTTGAGGATGATATTTTGCTGACGTATCATGTTCAGATGCCGTTCATTCAAAGCATGGAGTTGAAAAAGGGGGGCTAGTCTCTCTGCTCTAACATTAACACTTTGCATTGTAAATAATCATTCTCTGATTGTGAGAAAATTAACACCCAAGTATAGGTTTTGAGTTACTGAGATAAGAATCGAATATAGATCAGAATATATGTGTGTACATGTACATAAATATAAACTATATCAACTCTACATTTCCCGTCATTTCCTTCCTTATTGGATCAAACACATAGAAACTACCTTTGTATTTTATGTGGTGTTGTGACCTTTGGAACACAAGTTCTGTTATTCATCAGTTTGTATGTTTTCATGCTTTGGGTGTGCCCTGCCTTTCCTATTAATTTGTCATTCCTGTTAAATTGACACACCTCCACCCTCCACACACACACGCACCCCCCCCCCCCCACCCACACACACACAACCCTTCACACACACCTTTACACATACACATAACCTTGTCGCACTGTGTTTCAGTGTGTTTTCCTAGAGTGCGACGATGCTTATGGCATACAATATCCCAACATGTATTTGCATACATTTTTGCACCCCTCCCCTCCCCACCCCCTTCCTCCACACACAAACAAGCACACACACATACACACACATACACACGCACGCACAAACACACGCACACACACACACACACACACACACACACACACACACACACATAGCTTCACCCCCCCCCCCCCCCCCCCTTCCCAATAAAGGCTGGGTCCCTTCTAAACAAATGCATGAGCCAGCATGGATAACTCCTCCTCCTCCTCCTCTTCCCCAATAATGATTTGATCTCATCGTAATCGTGCTTAAGACTTTTCTCTTCAACTCTATTCATCCTCTCCCACGTCTACCCCACCCCACACACCCACATATCAACGCTCACACCCACTTCTCCCCCCTCCCCTCCCCCTCCTCCAGCCCCTCCCCCACCCCTCCACCCCCTGGTTTGATCCCGTCTAGAGAATGCACGAGCCAAGCACGAGTATAGATTAAGACTTGAGAGCCTCAGACTCGACTCTTCACCTCTATGCACCTTCTCCCACCGTCTACCCCTCCCCAACCCCACCACCCCCTCTGCCCATCTGCAGTCCTCTGCCGCCCTCTGCGTTCATACTGGGAAGTTTGTCTTGATCATAGCAGCTGCAGTAGATGGAATCTCCACAGCCCGACACCGGAGAGAGAAACAGATCAGAAAACATACAATGTATTTCATCAACAGGCTTGTGGCCATCATTCTGCTGTATTGTGTGAACGTGTGTGTGTGTGTGTGTGTGTGGGGGGGGGGGGGGGGGGTACATAATGTAGTTAATTTTGTATGCGAGGGGGTGGGTCGTTTTTGTAATTGGCCCCATCTAGCTGTTTGAACAAGTTCAAAGTACATGTATAATGATATACAGTGCGTCCCATCCACCAAATTAAACAGGTATTCTGTCGTGAAACTATGATTTCAGTGCTGTTGATGACATTCTGCACCAATAGTCTACACGAAGGCTACAGACATTCGATCTGATTTCAGAATTACGAGGTTAATTGTGTAGCGCCAGGTATAGAAAGACGAAATAGAGTGAGGAAAGGGGATATACATCTTCGGGGCTGAATTATTTATACATGTATCAATCGTTTTTATTATACATGTAGAGTACATTATATTGTTTAGGAAGTCTTCGAATCAAGAGGGGGCGCTGTTCAAACCGCTTTATCTCGAAATAGAGCTTGTCACGATATGATTTGAACGTAATCTTTGAACAGTCCACATACATTTTGCACTATTTGATACGAATTTTTGAACATGCTAAATGAAGACACGGGCCTATGTGGAGAAAATGATACGTGTGGACCCTAAGGAATCGTTGTCTGCCAAGCTGACATCCAAGCTGTTGGGGATTTCTTATCCAAACTATCTCGTGAATAGGACTGCCTGCAGTAGACTAATCATTCTCGATTTTTTTTTTCTTCGGCCCGCCCAAACCGAGAGGACAGAGAATGATATCGGTGACTAGCCTTACAAGGATTATACTCTAGGCCTGTTTATTTAGTTTGGATTATATATATCCGACAGCCTGAATGGCAGACTAGCGTAGGGTTGGGTGTGTACGAGGTGAAAACATTGGGCACTTGTAAGGACTTGTATGGCTGCCCGATCACATAAAAGGCTGTACACTTGACTTTGGGCGCATATGTCTCGGGGAAGGCATCAACACGCATTTCGAGATGGATGAATGATATATCAACTCAACTCAATGTACATGTATAGATGATGCGCTGTCAAAATGAGTTGGAATTTTGAAAATGAACAGTAGATATGATAATGGTGTCAAATCCAACACTACTGGAATGAAGTTTAAGGAAGTGTATCCCTTTTGCGGACGAAATCAATTATATGAGCCCGCAAGTATGATACAGGGCTAGTTTGTGTGATGTGATACTTCACAGTTATTTAGAATCGAATTAAAGAGGTTAAATTGTATACACTGATTACATTTATTTGAAGCTGCATCAATTCTGTGACACACCGTTCCTCTTGATATAATAACTCGCCAGGTGAACCCATTGTAATACAATATATAACCTACATTATATCACATTCTGTACCACAACATCATCATCATCATCATCATCGTCATCATCATCATTACCATCAATGAACACGCAGCTATTGGCTTTGCCTTTTCGAGAAGTACGAATTGTGTTTTATGTGTTTATATGGAGTATAGACTACCGACTGAGAAGACGGTATGTTTACGAAGAAACAGCAAATAGTCATTTTATGCAGTGGTGAACTCGATACATTATCTGTCATGTTGTGGAGTAGGATTCATTTTTTTATTTCCTTAACCATGGTAACAGTAGTTCTATATTTCTTTACTATACGTTAATGATATGCCATACTTCATTATCCTTTCAAATTAAATGAGTGACACAATACTATATAGGAAATCCAATGAGGAGTGACAATATGTCGATGAATCAATTCAAGTGATTTCCCCTGAAACGTCTCCCTGCTAGGATTTCTAATGATGCAGATTTGTTTTGGTCAATTCCATCTATTTTGATTCGGTCTATCCTGCATACAAATGTAAGTCTACATCCTGTATGGATGTCCATACAGGAACATTGCAAGAGGTGCCAATGGTATTCCTGCAACAAAACTAATGAGAAGCTATAAATACGTTTTATATAGAGATATAATAACCTATATATAGGGCCTATATACAATATATATTACCTATATATAGACTGCCGAACCGAGCATGCACTTCGCGGGCGATTCGGATGTTCGTTAAAGAGGACATGATCATTACAATTGTTGTTGAGTGATTGTGGCTATTTTGGCAAAGAAATAACTCACAATATAATCAGATGTCGAGTGAATTTGCTATATATTGCTCATGACCAATAAGCAAATATTAAAGGCCATGAATGTATACAATGCTAAAGCAAACTTGCTTCCTACAAAGCATGTATGCGTATTTTGCTTCAAATTAATCTGTCATATGCTGGACAGCAATCTGAGTTGTCTATACTTACATGTTTGAGCACATAAGCAAGGAACTGGTTTTTTTTTGATGAATGAATTATACGTCGATATGTATTAGGATTGTGCTTATATATAATGGCAATGTGCTGCGGTAGAAATTAAGTTTTGTAATAAATTACATACTGATCGTTGATTTCTACATCTATGTAAGTGAATATATTTTTCTATTTTGTACAAAGGGATTGAAATGAAAAATGATTTGCTATTTTCAAAACAATATGAATGTAGTTCTTGGCTGGCCATTGATATTGAGTTATGTCCGTAGATTCAGAGTTTTGCATTGTTCAGAACTGGCTTTTGGAAATGCATGATTATCGCTGTCTTCTATGTACTTATTTTGTATAGTGTACTTACGTGTATGTATGATTATGGCTTCCAAACTTCATGCTCAAAATACCTTATATAATATAGGAATATGAGTGATGAATGTGAATGACGATGGTGACTATAATTGTTTGAGGGCGGGCACCTTACCAGTCAATATATTTTGCAAGTGCCCGGCATGTTATAAGAGCTACTATTGCCCGTCAATACAATAATATTAACAAAGTGTACAAAAAGTACAGCGTATATAGGCTAAACCGATGCCACATTGCCTCCATTACGATGGGCCCATCTCCCTTTATATAAGTATTCCCATCACGGTAGATATATCCAACGTAATAGAGGCAAGATAACATCGGTCAACATATAGGTATACTACTATGATGTACGAAATTATCAAAGCTGTAATAAATCAGCAATTTTTTCCCTAGAAGTTGAACTTATGCCTGCGTGACTAGTTTCTGAGGACTAATAATGCATAATCGTAGGCCTATGCTAAGTTTATAACAGGCCACGGACATCTTTAGACTACGTTGTGCATACCTGTGTTATTCTCCCAAAGTCACTATTGAATGAAATTAATGATGTGGATTATTATTCTGAATATGATCGGAATGGTGTGAATTCATATAAGTAAAAACGTGCTCTTGCGTCATTCTATTTATATCATCTCGTAGGTTCAAAGCAAAAAGGGAGTTAAAGGCGAGGCTGGCGAGCCACGTGAGAACCGAGGGCGCTGATGCCGTCATGGTCATATAATGTGTACATCGTTCATGGCGTTAGTGCCCTTCTGGTTCTCAAAGGGTTCATCGTTTACGCCCTTCTAGCACTCAACAGATTATGTCGTTTAGCATGTACGTGGAGAAAATATATGTAGTGACTCGATATCTATTGAGCCAGGCAGTTCACACACAAAAAATCTCCGTATAGTTCTATGACTTGAGATACTTCTTATTAAGTTTTATGATATATAATTTGTATGATGGACTATTGCAAGTGGTTGGACTGATATTGTGTGACGTCACGAGTCCCGTCTTCAATTCATGCAATAAGTACAGAATATGAATAACCGTGTATGCCTATATCAATTTGATTTCATGCTCTGGAGGAATATATTCATTATTATAGTATCATCGAGTATAAAGTGTAATAAAAGCCACATCATATCATGCAAACTGTCGTGTGTTAGTTTATAATTTCTTTCCTTCCTTAGATCTGGTTCATTGAGGGAAATCTGAGAACTCTTCAGAGAGTGAGATTATCAATTTATCTGTTTATGTCATTAATACTTCATGATTCTCCTGCCAAGCCAAAGTGTGGTGGTGTGTGCGTTTGTAATTTATTTGGTGATACACTCAGAGTTCATGATGTTGACTTGTCTAATAGTAAACATCTCATTAGATATTCAAAGCTTATCTCACGAACATTATTTGCTGAAATGTCACAAATTTGCTTCCTACAAATAATATATACATCAGGGCCCAAACACTTCAAAACGATATGTACATTATAGCTAGATTCGTGTTGAAACTGTTAAACTATTATCGGTCAGAAGTGTAAAAATCACACCTAGTACAAGGGACACTTATCTCATGATGGTATCCTGGGTCTGCTCTCATTCTATCTTGAAGACAAATGTATAGGTTAAAGGGGTACTAAATTAAAAAAAATAAATAAATAAGTTCCCACCAATCTATGTAAAATTATCCACTAAAAACGAATCTCGCATTCGTTTGCCGCAATAAAGTCTCATTTTGACGAAAATTCGAATAATCGCACGCCTCCAGTGACGTATGAGAAATCTAAATTCCATGGATTGTACGGAAGTCAACAATAGACCATTTTCGTAATGTATTCAAAACTTTCCCCCCTAACTGCGTAGAAACGCGTTATTGCATTCACCTGTATCTTGTCATTCAGATTCAATGGATGGAATGCACTTTGAATCTATTAGTTGTTGCTACTCAGACAAATCTCGGACAAGCTATGGGGTTCCCATTGCTAACGTATTGTTTGAATGGTGCGAATAAAACATTCTATTTACGCCGTTGGTATTTATGGCATTTTGACTTCTCATACGTCACTGGAGGCGTGCGTTTTCTCAAATTTTCGTCAAAATGAGACTTTATTGCGGCGAACGAATGTGAAATTCGTTTTAGTGGATAATTTTACATAGATTAGTGGGTACTTATTTTTCTAATTTAGTAACCCGTTAATGAAACATTAGGGTTTTGGTAGTGGTTGGGTAGGGTTAATGGATTCATAATGGGGTGGTTTGAAAGTTGTGCAGTTAGAAGAGTAGACCACATGAGAAATGGCTGTTTCTCATTTGGGAGGGATGGGGCTCTTTAACCGTCTTCCCAAACACATGATCAATCGATACCTCATGTACATATGTAATTTCCATGCACACATAAACACACCCGTACATCTACATACGATGAACTATAATCGCACAGTCTATATTGCACACGTTTATTTACCTCATGTCACAATAAACACAGAAAACAATGCTGTATTTACAAGGTGGGGTGGGCTGGATGCAAAATATATAACCACATTGATAATTACATTTTCATTCATCTTAAAAGTCTTCTGACATCAAAATGCACATTTTGATGATGCACATTAATACGTACATTTCAAAATCATTAACTTTTCTTTGTAATTCTATATGATATATATTAAAATGATTTCTCGATTTTCCCAGCGCCGCATTCAAACTATCCTCCTGAGCGAGATTCCCATCGTGATATAATTGAAGTTTAAATTAAGCTGAACAGTTGCCAGATTTATGCACTTAGTTAATAATTGTGATAACGACAGTTACTATATATACAATGTCTGCATATGTTTTCACACAATTCTTCCTAACAACCGTTCAAATTTCAAATAATCGTTGCTACGTAAGAAATGTCCCAGCTGTGCAATGGTAGATAGAATAAATTTACATTGTCTTTTGAAAATGTGATTCAATTGTAACAATTAGAAGTAGTCATCGCAAAGAATATCATTGTGCAAAACTGTGTCTATTGTTTTTACCTTTGACGATTTCACGATGGGAATCTTGATCTTGAGGAATTTGCGGAGGCGGGTAAATAGGTAGATTTATTGTAAAGTGCACTATACAACTTAACATTGAATAGTTCATGTACATACTAATCTGCATTAACAGGTTCGACGTGCATTTCAACGTCAGGGGACCTTTGAAGAATCCTCCGCGTAATTGCGGTGCCACAATTAACACATAGTTCGACAGTTTTGAAAAATGAAAAATAATAAGTTATAACTCGAATCAAGCCAAAATTTAATCATCGTAGAGTCAAGGGATGTAAAAGGAAGATTCGTGACATTTCATCAATAATTCTTCCTGCATGTAATAATCCTTTGAATATTTAATGAGATGTTAACTTTTGGAGAAATTTTGGACCTAAACGTGTGGTGTATCAAATAATCAATTCAGAACACAACAATGCCCATTGAGGATCACCAATGCCAACCGACGAGGCCTTTTCTGCCAGAAGCATCATGCACTATGACACCGATGGATTTGCTTGTGAATTGACAGGTGTAATGCACAATGGAAACTGTTGCGTTCTAAATTATGTGATAGTAGCCGCGTTCAGACGGAGGCTATTTCGGTCGGAGTAAGGTCGGAATAAGGTTGGAGTAAGGGGCGGAGTAAGGTCGGAGGAAAGGTCGGAGTAGTGCCCGTCTGGACAGAGTTACTCCGAGCTTATTCCGACCAAGATACTCCCGTTTTTTTTCCAGGAGTAAGGAAGCCCCGAGTAACTAAGCCCCCCCCCCCACCCTATTACCACTTTCCCGGACATTTTGGAAAAACGCGCATGCGGTCCCTCCGACTTCGAGTAGGGGGGGGGGGGGGGGGGGGGGGCATATGCATGCATATACTCGACGACTGAAATACAGATTTCGTCATTTCGTCGTACGCGGCGCTACCACTTCCGGCAGTTACTCCGACGCCCCGCGATGGGCTAGTCGGAGTTTCTTCCTCCAACCTTTTCTCCGACCTTACTCCGACTACTAGGTTGAGGAGTGCATGGTCACAACCGAGTCTTCTAACAACTATGGCTGGTAATACAGATTAGGCCCTAATCCCTCTGACTGCCCTGGATCCTCTTCCTTGCGGCGAAATAGAGGATCCAGGGCAGTCAGAGGGAGTAGGGGGCCTAGTCTATATTACCAGACATAGTTGTTAGCAAACTCAGTTGTGATCATGCTCTCGTCAGCCTTGTAACTAGACTCTGAACGATGGGTCGTGATAACATAAGGATCTGTGGAATGTTACTGGTAGGTGATAAAATTTTACTCCGACTAGAGGATCCTCGTCTGAGCATGGCTACACACATGTTAAGTCAAATTTGTCCAAAAGTGAAAATCTCATCAACTATTCAAACGATTATTACCAAAATAATCAATGGAATGTCACAAAAAGTACTTCCAAAAAGTTTGACATCCTTTGACTTGTTGTATATTTTTTTAATCATTTTTCACAAAGATCGAAAGATTTTTTTAACACGTAGTACAAGTGAACGAAGACTCTCCTTCCCTTTGCGGCTATTCCCGGTGTTACATATGTGACACTTCGGTTTCAGTGGATAGCAATTGACCAAGAAAGCAACACGTGCCACATTGTCACCCATTGAGTTGGCCAAACACTAAGTATAGATGGCTCTGGATTACATGGCAGCTTATTATCTCTGCATGTACTGTAGTAGTCAGTTTGACCAGGAGCGACTTCTTCCAACAGAATATGGACTACAGTCGTATGTGCCTAAATGTCCGTCATTGGTATAAGGAAATACATGTACAAAACTAGAGCAATTCGACTGCCACGCAGTCGATAAATATGCCTCCGCCTCTTTGCTAGCTCTATTTAGATTATTTTCAGAAAATCTGTTTGTTTGGTGGGGAATGCTCTAGTGAATTCCTATGTGAAATTTATTCTGTTTTTCCATGTTTAGCGAAGTTTGGCAATGTTCATTTGACCTTTGATCTCGTATTTCTTTGACTTCCAATCTAACCAGTCTGTCTAAATCCGTCCTTGTATCCTTGTGATTCTTGTACCATGTTTTATTGAAATGCATAATTGGATTGGGATTTATTGTGAGAAGTATCAATTTGGGGGCAATTCATAAACCTTTGACCTCTGACCTTTCAGGAATTTTACCCAAACTTTCACCAGTCTACCTTCATGAAGTGACACATCTCTGTACCATGTTTGTTTGAATTGAATCATTAGATTTGGATTCAATGCGAAAAATAGCCAATTTTGGCAAAGTGCATTGACCTTTGACCTCTGACCTTTGAGAAATTTCACCAAAAAAGTCACCAGTCTAGCCCCAAGTAGTGATCCATCTTTGCACCATGTATATTTGGTAATGTACCATTGGATTTGGATTTATTATGAAAAATAACCAATTTTGGCAAAGTTCGTTGACCTTTGACCTCTGACCTTTGAGAAATTTCATCCAAAATGTCAACCATCTAGCCCCAAGTAGTGATTCACCTTTGCACCATGTTTAGTTGGTAATGTACCACTGGATTTGGATTTATTGTGAAAAATATAAAGTTTGGGGCAGTTTTTAGCCAATTTTGGCAAAGTTCATTGACCTTTGACCTCTGACCTTTCAGGAATTTTACCAAAAAATTCATCAGTCTATCCCCAAGTAGTGATTTATCCGTGTACCATGTTTTATGAGAACTACATCCTTGGACTTGGATTTATTGTGAAAAAGGTCAAATTGTTGCAATTTTTCACAATTTTCAATGACCTTTGACCTTTGACCTCAATCAGATTTGACCCCAATTTTACACACTTCATTGGTTTTATGCAATACACACATGTACCAAGTTTGAAGCAAATCTGGTTCACGGTTCTCAAGATATTGCCGAAAGGGATTCGGGACGGACGGACGGACATACGTACGGACGGACGGACGGACGGACAACCCAAAAACATAATGCCTCCGGCCACTTCGTGGCGGAGGCATAAAAAGGCACTACGAGCGTTGTGCACTCGTGAATATAAAGCACAGATTTCGTGAGTTCAAATGAGGAGCGTGGATAAATTCGTCATTTTTTGGACTGCCAACCGAAGCCATACAAAAGAGCTGAGCGCTGATAACTTGCTGTTGAATATGGTCCTTCAGAACTAGATAGAGCTATTACTCATTTAAAAAAAAAACACTGTAAAGTGTAACAGAGATACTTGCATATACTGAACAATGAATTAATGCACATAGTGTTACATACTGCTAAAATACAGAGGGGTTGGGAGCTTGGAAGATTAGAATTGGGGTCTGATTTGCATATCACGTTTTTTGTTAGATATCTTACCAGTGGAAAATCCGTCAGCACATTTGTCCTTGGGATTGAAGGTGTCGAATAATAGGAATGATACAAGTTGAAACATGATTGTCTAATGTAATCTGAATGCAGATTTGCCATTCTGGACATAATGAATGTAAAAAAAAAAGAAACATGATTTGATTACAGACTTCACAAATATCTGAGTTTTCCAATTAAACTTATTTTTCCAAGTGCTGGGAAAAATATAGGTTGATTGAGTTTCAAGACTTCTGCGAGATACAAATCAAGAGTAACACTACTAATATGATGGGTTGTCATGTTGCACTGATCAACTAATAGAAAAGTATGGCTGCTGCGCCAAAGGTTTCCCATCTCAACGTCTTATTCACCACCTCCTCTTTCGATCTCCATTTTCCCCATGTTTAGTCATCTTTTCCACTGTTTTGAAATTACTTTCCTTTTGCTTTTTCACCTCATGCGCTAGGTTCGGTCAATTATCACCAAACGATATTGTCACATTGTCACATATTACCATTGATTGTTCAATGTTTGAAGGGTTTCTATTTGGTAAATAGTATTTATAATTACCCTCTTACCCAGGAGAACACCGACATAGAACATCCTTCTATTTTGTTCTAAATATTACGATTTTCCTTAAATTGATATGAATAGGTAGTGCTCTATTAACACACATAGTGTCTTGACACCATAGTAAACACACAAAGAAAAATGTACGAGTACGAGTACATTCACTTACTCGGTAAATAACATGCAGTAAAGTTTCCGGCTGTGAAATAAAATATCATTAACTGTATTCACAGTGAACTCGATATATCACAAAGTGTATACTAAAAATTACTCTGACGACCGGCACTAACACAATTTTCTAACAACGTTTCGTACACCAATCAATTATCATGTGCACGATTTATCAATTCAACATGTTAATGGACTTTTCAAGTCATTTGATTTGTGCTAGAGAAGTACATATTCGCAAATCAATATCATTCTGATAGATGTAATGGTAATGGGCCAAAAACTTTCTTGTGTGTCTGCATACTGCACAATTTAATAAGTTTCCTGTTTTCTTTCGGGTGTTGAAGCACCTGATCAGCTTGGGCAAAACCCTTCTCTGTTCCAAACACTGATACATATTATAAATGAATATAAACATTCTACAATTATTTGATATTTAGGATAGCTGAGTTCCATGTGCTTGCCAAATTGATTACAAGCCTGCTCTTACGGTGATAAAATACCTCTCTAATGACTTGTTCTCACACTCCTCGAGCTCAAGACAGAACATCGAGTCGTCTGGTCGTTTGCTCGTCTAAACCTGACCGTATTTGAAATCAAGGAGTGTTGTTAATTTACCGGCCACTTGGGCGTGGGTTTCGCCAAACCCACTTGCACTTCGACTCATTTGAAGAGGGGAAAGTAGGCCTATGGCGTGTGGCAGATGGTAGATGCCATGTGTGTAATGTTCAGCAAATAAAGAATGCACACACACCCAATAAAGAATCATCTCGTGTGGCACAGGATAGGTTAAAACGTACGTTCCTTCCCCGATCGTTTGAGGCGGTAGTGTTTTATTTTTAGGTTGGAGCCACGCGGTTAAATGCGTGCAAGGAGGTAGCACGTGACTGGTTATGCCGCGGGTTATGATGCTACTCCGCACTGAGTCGCGCCCTCCTTTTCTGGGTAGGCCTCTGTCAAGGTCTCTGTCTAGGTCTCTGTCTAGTCTTCCTCATCAAGACTCGGGCAGGAGGAGCCCACATCTGACACCGCTGATGCGCTGCTCCTCTTCCGTAGCCTGGACGAAAACGCTGCGCTGTGGTAGGAGAAGTTTGAGAGACTGGCCAAGATTTTGCCCGAGTCCAAGCTGCTTCGGTGCCTCATACTAGCCGCAGAGTTCCCCCGGTCCTGTTGGCGTTGAAGAGCCTAGATTGGATCGCTAATCTCAATCGTCATCCGCCTTGGGCTGTTGCGCAGTGACGGGTGCCCGGCGTTCTGCCGCTGTCTGACCGGCGACATGTAGAAGGGTGCGATGGGAACTTTGAGGTTCGAGTGATTAGGCATGGGGTTATCGTTGCCAGGTTCTCCTTCCACGTTCATCGCGCTGTCTTCCGACCCCGGAAGGAGTCGGGATTTGGGTTTCGCAGCATTTAGGTTACTGTTGTTCCACAGACTCGCTGAGGAAGATAGACCAAGCACATTAGAGACATCGGTCGGTGGTTCGTCGGAAGCGGTGGTGTCGCTGATGACGATGTGGGGAGAGTCTAGCAGCCAGGGCAGCGATCGATGCATGGTTGCCTTCTTGTCCGGGAGCTGCTGGGGTGGCTGGTAGATGACCGGCTCGCTCCCCATGAACCTCGGCTCCGACTCCGTGCAGAACGAGGAGCGCCGCAGCATGGACGGGAACGACCTGGTAGATATAGGAGTAAAGGTGTGAGCCTCTGATGTTTGGACTCTATTGCAGACAAGCTCCCTCATCATGTGAGAATTATCACATATTCATTGTAGAAAGTGAAAGGAATAACAAGAATAATTTAAAATATATTACAATGGACAGATTTGCATAACATGAATGAAATGTTTTAACCGACGAATGGCTCCTTTACAATTTATTTGTGTTCTACATGTCCCAAACGTCTTAGACATCGTGTGTTCCTAACAGCTTACAGTATTATAAACATAATTAGTGCCAAACTGACCACAGCATATTAAGACAGTTAGCACAAAGCATGCTGATGTGAGTATGGTATGTGTGTATGTACAAAGTCTTTACTGAAGCTGTTCGCGAGGTATCGTGTGGTTCACTGTATTTGTTAACCCTCTAATTACCATTGACACATCCACTGTGGAAAGTTAATAGTTCATTCATGGTGTGGTACTCATAGAGTGAAATAGCTTTGGCTCTACAAAAGAGGTATACCTTGCGTTTAAACGACTATCCTGTGCGGGGCCCAGCATGCGCTTCCTGACGTCCACTAGAACCGGTACCGCCCCGGACGGCCCTCCAGTCGGCCAGCCACCGCCCTTTGACAGCTCCGACGTGCTGCGGACTCTCTGGATGCCCAAGAAATCACAACTCTCCTGAAGCGCCCTCGCCTGTTCTACATCTGAAGGGATGTCGTGCGATGACGAGGCGCCCCACCGGTAGTCGTGGCCGCCCAGGAGATGGGGATGTGGTTGCGGCAGGTGGTGAGGGGCGTGCTGTGGTGACTGCTGCTGGTGGTGATGGTGTTCATCCCCGATGATGCCGCCTCGGACGTTGGCCAAGGAGTGGGTTGGCGACAAGAGAGTGGGCTGGTTCGGCATGTGACCGAGATACGGGTGGAACGTTTGGCTGGATGCGCGTCTGCGTTTGCCCGTCACGTGTGCATTCATGGCATGGGGTGTCGAGTACTCTAAAGTATAATATCGAATATGAAGCAGGAGATATAAGTTGGTGTTGCAGAGTGGTGTGGGAAGACGAGGGAGGGGAGTGGAGAGAAATGGGAAAAACTGAATTAGGAGGAAAACAAGTCAAGAGCAGAGCGAGAGGACGGGTTAAAGAAAGAGAATGAGTTGCCGAAAGCGGAGAAGAAGAGGGAGAAGAAGAAGACGAATAAGTTGAGAACAGAAGGAGAGGAGGGATCGACGTAGGAAAATAAGAAGACGAAAATGAGGGGAAGAAGACGGAGAAGGATAAGACAAGGAAGAAGCAAAAGTTAATAGACCTACTGTAATGAAGGGACAAGAAAATATAACATCTGGGAAATAACTTATATTAGTTGTTCTTGTCTAGGAATACTAGACGCCTCTGGCATGGCTCAAAGCATCCTTCTTCGTAATTTGGTTGAACACTGAAAACAATTTCGAATGTAAGATGTCTATAACTTACATATACATATTTGGAACAGCAAAGTCGTTGCATTACAGCAGAAAGCATTACAATTGATACTCGTTGGGGTCATCTGACAACAACATCACATCAATTTTGATAAAGACATTGAGATGCAGAGTTTTCCGAAAACAGACACATTTGGAATGGCTATGAACGATGATAAATACACACCTCTGTCCACATATTCTCGCTGAAGATGCGCCTGCTGGTCTTCGGGGAACATATAAGCTCCTTGTATAATACTGTCGAGAGAAAAGAAATTATTCACCGTAACTATTATGCAGCATATACTCACGCATTACGTTATCCATGTAACACGTCCATGCCTAGCTCATGGTACTCCCGCGCTACGAGGGAGCAATGCTAATTGCTATGTTTCATTGCGTTGCGTTCGTTTGATTACCGTAATCCTTTTTATCCATCCTTTGTCTTCCTTCTTGTATTATGTTGCGATGGAATGTTTGTTGCTATATATTAGTGTGCTATATACTATTTACTAGCTTGTCATATTGCTCAACACTATGATGAAAAAGCTGAGCAACAACCATGACGCGTACGAGGATGTACTTACGCCGCCACCTCGGCATCCCGGAAAGCCTTCGCGAACGGGTTGTTCTGGATTTTGAGCTGCGTGATCTTATCATTCTGGTACGCCGTCACAGCGATGAACGACGTCTCTGCGAACGACACTTGCGTAGTCTCAACCACGCGACGACCACTGGCCGATCCGACATCAACGGCCACATCCGGCCTGCCGGCCCATTCCCCGCCGCGGCGCTGACTCTCATTCTTCGGCGAAGCGCTGCCACCGCTTGACGACGAGGCAGTATGCGCTACTTTCGGCTTCGCCCCGGCGTCGGGCATCATGGGTAAGCAATTGGTCGATGCTGCGACGGTTCCCTGCGGCGAGGTGGACGAACCTTGGCCTTGGCCGCATTGCATGGAGATGGAGCCGGAGGAACCTTGCGCTGCTTCCAGTCGCTCGATGATAAGGCGCGGAGTGTACTTGTGCATGGAATGCAGCACGATTTGCTGTAGAGAACAAAGTCACGAACAGGTTGACAAAATAACTAATTGACAAAAGGATCCACTCAGTGCTGACATTTGTATGTCTCGGAAGGTGGTATCAATGCCAAATGACTTTTACGGATATCCTTCCAAAGAATACTAAGCGATGTTCATAACGCCTTATGACTGTCACATGGTAAGCGTGGAGAATACTGCAGGGCTAATAAGGAAGACATTCAGCACTTTGGCCTTATGGGGTAAAACAATCACAAAACATATGTAACATGGTGATTTTAACAAGCTAATGTTACAGTAAAATACTAAGGGTTTTAATAAGAATAAGGAAATTATTAGGACGGAAGTGACTTACTCCTCTACATTTAAAGAAATTGGGTTTCCGGTCAAAAGAGAATGACCATGTTTGGGCATAGACATCGCCCCGTGTAACAAGAGCTGTCCACTTTGCAAAGAATGTCATAACAATGTGGGTGGACTTTCACTGGAAGACTCAAGGGCGCTTTTATGGGCTCTTATCCTTGCACAAAAAAGGAGAGCTATGACGTAGAGCAGATTACTGGGAACGAGTGCAGATTCATTGTTAGGGTCATCTCTTAGGAATGTCCAAATGTCTTTATATTCAGGCAGTATTTGCTATGTTGCCCTATGTTCATCCCGGGAGGGAGTCGTGTGAGACATTCTCACAGCTCCCTGGCCCATTCCATGTTAATGACATCAGTATTGTGAGGAGGAGAAATTGTCATCTTGTTTTAGAGCTATTGTAGAAGCTGGTTGAGTTCCCTACTCGCGTTCATCTCCAGCCGGGGTAAGTGAGCAGTTCTTTGTTGAACATTACGTATAATTGATTATAGGAATTAATTTAGATGCTCCTTGTATCTTTATGGTGATAATCGGTTTATTTCAATTTGGATTGAAATGTTGATAGTGTTGGCCCACACTGACCGGATGTCATTATTGTCGATATCTGAATCGTAAGGTACACACCTGCCTCAGAAATGACGTTTGAGAATGACATGTAATTATCAGTTATTATATTAGTTAGAGGCGTTTGTAAGAATACAAGGGAAAGTAAGTCTCCTCAGTATTACAACTGAGTAGAGCAAGCTAGAGACTGTACCATTAAGCCCGCGTTCGTACATGTTTCTACGATGTTTTAGATAAATTGATGATGGATCTCCTAAGAGTTGATGTGCTGAGAATGTGATGGTTAGACGTAGACTGTCGCCCCCACCCCCCCCCCCCCTCTCTCTCTCTATCTCTCTCTCACCACCCCTTCATGTTATCATTTGCCATCGAGTAAGACATGAATGAAGTCTGTTAACTATGTGAGGATAAATGTCAATGTTTGGTAGAGAAAGGATTCTCTGATGGAAATAGGCTTAGGTCACTCTCTGAGAGAATAGCTATGTTTACAAAGGAACTGAGAAATATTACTAATGTTAATCATATTATCATACAGCATCCGTTTCATGATATCTACTGAGATGTATCTATAGATTGTTATATGCGTTCTCATATTGGTTAACAATGTTGATATTAGTTTTGGAGGAAACAGTAAAATCATGTTATAAGTTAGAAACCGAGTCATGCGTTATGACACAGGCTACTCGAATGTACATGGTACAATATTTGTGATGCGGCCCAGTTTACATGAATGCTCTTGCATTATAGCTGTAGGACCACTGATAAAGCAGTAAGGGTCTATTCACATTAATAATGTAAGCAATACGTTTGGGGATTAAGTTAATCTTTCAGTTTAGAATGTTAAGTCAGTCATGTTAATGAGAATCAGCATTTACATTATGATTATATTTAATGATTGAAGCTATATTGTACGAATATATATTGTACAATATCTGGGATTATGTTACTCATCATTATGTTTATAATGTCTGTTTGTTACAGGGTTTATTTGGTCTACAGTTTTCTTCCGGGGTTTGTTTTTTGTTTGGTCAACGTTTGTCTACTTCGGGTTTGATCAGAACCTGCAATAAAAGGAACTGAAACAACATTGCGTCTCTTGCTTAGTGATCTGTTGCTGTGTTACAAATAGGCGTCACGGACAGCTAGGATTCGCATGTTACACATTTATAATGGCGATGGTTTGAGGAGAATCGATTGAATGGTAAGAATGGAACTGAGTGGTTGTTTATTAATCGTAATCACTTTTGTTAAATATGTGTTTTGCTTATGCATTGTCATTATTTCATGCTAGGTCTCTACAAAGACCACAGACTCCATACAATATAGCGCATGTGAAACAGCCTAGAGTTTACAACATGTACTTATCATGGTCATGTGAGACGTGGAGTTGCCCAAATCTACCGAAGAGTGACGTCATATGAGCATGCTGTCAAGACAACTTGTTCTAAACTATGTGGGTAGAGCACAGATCAGTGATTATAGGGATATTCTCGTTGGGAGTGCCCGACACTAGACAATGTCGGACCAGTAAAATTCTAACTATACGAATATTATTGCTACCAGAAACTTGCATAACATTGGGTGTGACGGATGTCTTCGGTACACTATAGAGATATACGTCTGTTCCCCTCTTTGTCCCAAATCCGTCTAGACGTGATAACACAACAAATATTATTTCTATGAATGAACTGTGTTTATTATGAACTTCATGCATGCTTTCTTCGTTTTGTGGAAAAATAAATTAAATCTTGAATCTTGAAACTTACGTTCTTGGACTTGGTGTCCTTGTTGTTGGTGATCTTGAGCTTGGCAAAGCTGACGATGTTTGTCTGCCAGAAGGCGCCCGTGTTAGGCGAGTCGAGGTGCTCGTACGGCTGGTTCATGATCTCCGCGTCTGCCTTGCCCACCGGTAACCACTTCCCATTCTTGCAGTTGATAAACTTGTACCTCCTCCTGCAGCAGATATAACAATCATTATTCAATATCTAAATGGCACCTTATATGGAACAGCATCGTCTCTAAGCCAGAAATTATTTTAATGGCACATGCATTTTGATGTCATTCCCATTCGTCTAATTTGCATTTTGACCGGCTTTTTAAATACGAATAAACTGAAAAGGATATTCCTCGCCCCAATATTTTTCTTCATTTGTCTGCTGCGCAATAAAATATTGGTCTTACCAAAGGGGAAAGTCTGAAAAGACTAAATAAACCTTCTTTAATTTTGGAAAATCATCATGGCTAGTATTTTCCTTTTATTGTTTAATGAGTAATGAGCATTCTGGATAAGAATTCCCTTCTTACCCGAAACCTAACCCTCAGCCATTTTATATTTGACTTCTCAACTTAAGATTCATCGACGTTACTCGTTCACCGGCCCCCTCCGCTTCTTGCAGACTCATGCACACACACACACACACACATACACACTTATCACTTGTAAATATTCACTTCATTTCTTGACGGATCTATTTCAACTCTAACATGGAGGTGTATCATGGACATATCAATTGCTATTGCATAATGACATAATATTGCATGATGACTGTGTACTTAATCTGAACGATTGATTCCGAATGTTGTATCGAGTCGTATCTCCTCGTAATGTTCTAATTTACATAACATCAAGTTACAACGCGCATTTTGTCCACACCAAATTAATATCATGATTATGTTCATGGGACACATTCGCGTTGCTTAGCAACGAGCATCAGGTTTTGTGTAGGGATTCACAAGGAGGCATAAACAAGACAGTCGTTTAGAATGTTTTCTCTATACGTAATTAGTACAGCACAGAGCCGGGTTTGACCATTGCTGCACTGAAAAGTCGACTTCGACAGCCTACTTTGAAGATAAAGCCGTATAAAATTTTCGATAATTAAGATGATGTTGAGAACAGCCAGTTGTGGTCGGTGAATCCTGTATTTACAAGGTCTTTTGTAAAATCCGTTTAAGCGAATGAGGACTAACTAGAAATCCTCATTTGAGTTTGTTTTCTGGTCAAATCATCTTTCCATCCACCTAATGTGTTTCTATGGCTACGTGTGTGTGGGTGTGTGCGTGTGTGTGTATGTGTGTGTGTGCTTATATATAAATGCTTATATATAAATGTGAGAAATTATACATATACAACAGCTTTGGCAACTCTTTTTATTTAAATATTTTGTGAAAGAAATGGATGAAGAGAACAATGGTAGGCGTAGCTTAAATCAAGGTTCCCCAGAGCTATCTACCCTTTGGAAAAATTGGTGATGCCGAAAAAATGTCTCTGCCGGGAATCGAACCCGGGCCCCCAGCTTTGAACGCCGGTGCCTTAACCACTAGACCACAGAGACGGGTTAGTGGCTAAGGCGACCCCCGATCCGATTGACCGTCAGATTGACAAATCTTATTAAGGCACCGGCGTTCAAAGCTGGGGGCCCGGGTTCGATTCCCGGCAGAGACATTTTTTCGGCATCACCAATTTTTCCAAAGGGTAGATAGCTCTGGGGAACCTTGATTTAAGCTACGCCTACCATTGTTCTCTTCATCCATTTCTTTCACAAAATATTTAAATAAAAAGAGTTGCCAAAGCTGTTGTATATGTATAATTTCTCACATTTATATACTTTCTCCCATACGTGTACTGCATCAAAGTAAACGCTTTGATCCAGCTGAGGCATGGCGGCTTGTCATTGTTCAAAATCCACCTACACCCGACAAAGGAAACTATAATTGGTATTTTGTCGAGAATTTGTCAATCTGACGGTCAATCGGATCGGGGTCGCCTTAGCCACTAACCCGTCTCTGTGGTCTAGTGGTTAAGGCACCGGCGTTCAAAGCTGGGGGCCCGGGTTCGATTCCCGGCAGAGACATTTTTTCGGCATCACCAATTTTTCCAAAGGGTAGATAGCTCTGGGGAACCTTGATTTAAGCTACGCCTACCATTGTTCTCTTCATCCATTTCTTTCACAAAATATTTAAATAAAAAGAGTTGCCAAAGCTGTTGTATATGTATAATTTCTCACATTTATATACTTTCTCCCATACGTGTACTGCATCAAAGTAAACGCTTTGATCCAGCTGAGGCATGGCGGCTTGTCATTGTTCAAAATCCACCTACACCCGACAAAGGAAACTATTGTGTCGAGAATTTGTCAATCTGACGGTCAATCGGATCGGGGTCGCCTTAGCCACTAACCCGTCTCTGTGGTCTAGTGGTTAAGGCACCGGCGTTCAAAGCTGGGGGCCCGGGTTCGATTCCCGGCAGAGACATTTTTTCCGGCATCACCAATTTTTCCAAAGGGTAGATAGCTCTGGGGAACCTTGATTTAAGCTACGCCTACCATTGTTCTCTTCATCCATTTCTTTCACAAAATATATATATATATATATATATGAGATGAGGTTGAGGGGTTATGGCGGGAGGGTAAAAAAGGGAGGGGGTATACATGTAGAAGTAGTGTGTGTTTAAGGGGGGGGGGGGGTTATATAGCGAATTTAAGGGAAGGGTATTTAGTCGGTTATGTATATGGTTGGGGTGAGGTTGGTGTCAGGGTGATTGGAGGGTTGGCTGTCCAGATGGGAGTTAGCAATAGTTAGGACAGCGGGATTAGTAGACTTGTTTATTTAAAACTTAATTCCAGAAGCTATTCAGTTTGTATCATTTAACATCATTACCTTATCACAATCACTGAGAAATCATATTTGATATTTTCAGCTATTTCATTGTAATTAATGTGTACTTACACATGCATACATATAATTTGCATGATTGTTTTATTTAAGTTTTGTCAATACATTTAAACTAATTGTATGAATTTAATTAGTATTATATGGAATCAGAATACAAATCACTAAAAAAAAACAAATGTGTGTATCTGTATGGTTCACATCAATATAATTCTTGCAGCTAGGTCGGTCATACAGCAAGGCTAGCCATCAAGTTACTGTCATCAAAGATGTTAGTTTTACGGTTCCCTGACTTACGTACACTAAGATATTGAACCATGGACATGTGACGCCAGCTCGCTTCATACAACCTTGATCGTTCTAATACGGGTTACAGCCCCAGAAGATTCGTTATTCCGAAGGTTTGTCACACCGAAAATGATATAGGGTTCGTTAATCCCAAAAAGGACTAGAATGTTCTATTGTGCGAATTATATTTTAAACATGTGGAAAAAAATCATTACAACACCATGTTTTTTTATTCAATTTTATGCATTTATTTATTTATATTTTATTTTATTTCATTTCACTTTATTTACCTATATAAAAAAAAAAATAGAAGGGGGGAGGGGGTATCTGATAGTTTTAACAACAAATCCATTACTCCAGTACTTCATGGCTTTCGGCTATTTTGCACTATCTGAAGTATTTGAATCATATATAATTTATAAGGACTATGTGCATAATTAGCGCCAGAAGCCTCTCACACATACACACACACGTATATACAATAATGATGATATTGATAATCCTAATGGAATATAATGATGGTAATACATTGTTTTAAAGGGCCTCGCTCGTGAAAGTACATGCATACCTTTCGTCGGACGCAATGGTGACAAATATGCGATAGAGGGCGTCAGGGTCCAAGCCGGTGATGTTCACAGCAAAGCACGGAAACATTCGCCTGAGTAATTGAAAAAGAGATGCGACAATAACAGGTAAATGGATGTTGCATTCCACGATCTTGATCTAATCCATTCCATCAACTTTATCCGGTCTTTACTGATCCCGAGTATTTGGGGCTGGCCTTTACCCACTCAGATACTAAGCAGCACGACTCCCGTGTAATTTGCTATGGGCGAAATTAAGCCACACCACATTGGTCATTGCAGTTCAGTGGCCCAAACATCAGGCATTGCCCCGTTAAAGTTATGCAATAAGAAACCCTTTCATATGCTTGCACATTCTTATGTGACTTTGAGGATTTTTTGCTGTACATTATCCTTGTGCAACATACCAACACCATAAATAAGGGCAAGGGGAAATTCTCAAGAGTTGTCAAAAGCACACGACTCTCTCTCTCTCTCTCTCTCTCTCTCTCTCTCTCTCTCTATCTCTCTCTTACACAAACACACACACACACACACACACACATCTTACAACATCTCTAACGATTCCAGAGCCAGACAATAATTATGATGTTCCTCTATAAATATGAGATACAGAATTTATGTATGTAGCCATGGAAACAGTCTTACACTGCAACATGGCGCATGAAGATAAAACGAGATCCACTTTGTACTGCCGTACAGTGTGCCTGCAAATATTGAGATGCTTCGACATGCTTACCTTTATGAGCTATCGTCTCCAATCTAAAAAATAATACGGTTTCCTCCAAGTCGCAACTTATCAGACGCGAGGTGCGCGGTTCAGAAGTTACATTTTGTACGTGCATGTCAGACCAAAAATTGCTCAAAAACGTGATTTTATGTACAAATCCAATCCAAATTCTGTATCTAGCCAAAATCATAAATGTTTCATTATTTTTATTTTTACTGATGGAAAACAATAGATTTCATGTTGTTTATGACTGAAATAGTGTTGGCAACGATTTCCATCGAAAAAACAATGAAAAACATGAGGTCGTACATGAAAACAAATTTGATATTGCAATTGTTTTAAATCCTAATTTGACAATAATCCTAAGAAGAGTGTCAGGACTGATATTTAGCAGTTTGGGGCTATATTTAAGGATTTACAGCCAAATTTTGATTTAATGCATTAATTAGCAGAATCATTTGATTAAAAAAATAAATTTGAATAATTTTGGTGCAAGTGACAATTTAATTTTGGAGATTACGTCATGGGTGACGTACGTGCAAATTTTCGTGGCGATCGCGTGATCAACGGTCGAGATCGAGGAGGGGGCTGTTTTTGCCCCTCACCCCCACCCCTGGGCTATGCAATTAAAAAAAACAGGCTATACAGGATTAAACTTGAACTACGCTAATAACTATTGTAGTGGTCTCGTTTCGATGAAACATAAAATAAGTCTGCGTACACTAAAACTGTAATCATACATCTTGTTTACGGTATTTTAAGTTGGGAAATGTAGTTGCAACTCTGCAACAGAACACTGTGCAATCACCCCCTTCTTCATATTTGTCCCCAAAAAATAATATTTAAAAAAATACTGGCAAGATATGATAATTACAAACGTTTCTTCATCTCTCTGATGAAAGATGAGTCCACGTATAATGGGAGGAATATCGAATGCAATACGGTATGTATACGATCAAATTTCTTAACGACTGATAAGTTATATACGTTCATGAATATTATTAACAATGCTCATTGACGTCCAAGGAGACACTGCGGCTGAGTCCTTCCTTACCTGCCACACCGGTTTATTATCATCTCCGTTTCACACTCGTTGAACTGCCTCCACATGGCTGAGTTGACCAGCGATACAGTAATGTCATTTACCGTAGCCGTGATCGGTGGTCTGTCATCGCCGAGATCGGAGAGTGATATCTGGACGTCGTGGTCGCCGCCCAGTGAATCTAGAGAGTCTGTGCTCGCCAAGACGTGGTCGTGTGTTCGCATGTCCTTGAGGGAGAGGAGATCGGCCGACACATCGGCCATGCTCGATGTCTTCGGCAACGACAAGTTGGAACCGAAGTCCGCATCGACCATCGATGACGACGATTCGGACTGAATCGTGGACGTGGAAGAGAAGAGCGTCATCGTTGAGGCACGGAGCTCGCTGAGCGGTCGCCACGTCATCATCGATGACGGGTAATCATGGAGATCGATTTCGCTGTACGTCTGAGGAGGGGGGTCTCGATGGTCGAGGGAAGCAGGCCCGGTCGATGTCGCATCGGACATCGCTTCTCCCTCCGCGTCACTCGTCCTGGAGTTGGGCATGGGCTGAGACTGTTGCGCCTTCAGTTTTCCTTGCGAGAGCAAGCTAGAGAGCATGGTGGTGGCGTCTTCCATTACATGGTCTTCGGAAACAACGCTCTTCTTGCCGTCAGCTTGAACGGACAACGACGACGACGACGATGTCGCCTCCTCACCCACAGAGGCACCATGATGAGACGGTTTTGTATTGAGTTCATTTTGCCTCTCGGGATGGTTTTTGGCCACAGATCTGGGAGAAGGAGGTGACCGAGAAGGGGAGGACGAACAAGCTGAAGACAGTAAGGCGTCGATCGAGAAGGCCTTGGCACGATTGGACAGCGCCATGACGGAGACCACGCTACCAATTCAAGATGGCGAATACACAACTCTGTCAACTAGAAATAGACTATTCAACCAGTTCACGCTTTGTAAATGCAACATATGCTCATCAACATAATCCGCTCCTTGATCATTGATGGTAGCAAATGAAAATTAAACATCTCATGGATATATCAGGTAAGGTGAATCCGCATGCGCAACAATTACTAATTCGGCAGTGCTTACGAATGAAAAGATGTTAGAAAGTGGACAACAAGATGGATGGTTGACGGAAGGGCTATATTGTGTTTACTGACATTAAGTCTTGACAGAGTCTGGAATGAGATGAGGGACTGCTTCATCATCCCTTCAACTCAGTGGAGTTCTGCGCATGTGCGTCAACTTGTTAAGATGTCTAGGAGACAAAGGAGGAGGAAACCTTACAAAACGAGTTGAGTTGACCAGCTTCCTCGTCAGAGATGAAATGTGGAACTGGCAAAAGGACAATTTATGCAAAGTTCACGCTTTCTCGAAAGTACCCACCCTCACACACACACACACACACACACACACACACACACACACACACACACATACACACACACAAACATACACATATTTACCCTGGAAGCAGAAACGAAAAGTGAACACGAAGAAAAAGTGTGTTTTTGTTATTACGCTGATACAGTGTTCTCCTCTTCTCGTTTGTTGTTCTGATCTTGATATCCTAACTGGTATTCCACTAAACGCTTTTTTACTCTTCCCCACATAAATCATGATAACCCTTTATGTAAGCTTTATGTTACCAATTCATGAATATCATACAAGAAACGCAACAAGACATAAATAGAGAAGGAAATCAATGTATAAAACGAGTTTTTTTTTATTTAGTATATAGCTAATAAGGACAACGTGACCAACTCAGATCATGTCATAGACTACTAGTATGTAAATTCTGCATTGTATGTTTCATGTTACATTTCTATTAGTTACGCAGTTTGCAAGCCTGACGCAGGTGAAAACCTATAAGTGAGGAACCCGTCTTTTACAGGTTGTATTTTAATGTATGTTTTTATGCCTATGAATGATGGTTTTTTTATCACCGAGTCCTAAAATATGCTTTATCACCTTAAAATGGTAGTAGAGTGATATGTTGCACTGGTCTTGACGTCTATGACCTACCAAATAACCGCCATTTTCCAAAATGGCCACAACGAGTGACTATTTGTGACCATATCACTGCTAATACAGTATAAAGAGTTGCCATTTATGTGGCGTTAAACCGATAAAGGGGTTTAAATAATCCATGAAATTATTCAAAGTGATCCATGAAATAACTTGACGCTCTTTATAACAGCTGACAATGATGCCGACAGCTGGTTTTGTCTTCATCAGCTTACATTGCTATATTAATTTGGTTCAGTGCTTTAGACTTTGGAGAACCATAACTATGTATCAAGATTTGCACTGTTCTTGATTTGTACACATGATATAAAACAAATACAGTGTATTTAGATATATGATCCTAACTTTTTAATCTATTAGTGAAAGGATTTTTTGAAATATGAATAAATTAATTTTATCCAAAAAAGTCAATTTGGGGGGAATTGTTAAAGTCATTTTTTTTGCTCAAAATTTGACATTTTCTAACATCATGTGAGGTATCAAATTAAGGTGGATGGCATTTCAAACAAGATGGTACCACATTTGGGGTACTTTGAGGTGATTTTCACAATACTTGGCAAAGTATTTGCATTTTAACAAATTTCTCAAAAAATGTGCATTCTATAAAACACTAATTTTGTCATATTGCAGAAAAATATAAACTAACAAAGTGAAACTTTTCAGAAAGGTGCCTCGAGTATATGTTTCATATAATGTGCAAATATCAAGGAGGGTACTTATCTTGACATATTGTTATGAGTTTCCAAAAATCTTAAATACTCAACCAGAATACAATGTGAACCGATTAAGACAAAACCAGCCGTCAGCATGAAGGCCAGCTTTTACAGAGAATGTCAAATTATTTCAGGACAACACTAAACGATTGTCTGGATTGTTTAACCCATGGAATTAGATTAACACCCACATAAATTGCAACTCTTCGTGCAGTATTGACTGAGATATGGCCAAAAGTAGTCACTTTTGTGGAAAATTGCCGTCATTTGTTAGGTCATAGTGGATGTCAAGGCCAGTGCAACATGTAACTCTAATATTATTTTAAGGCGACAAAGCGTATTTCATGACTCAGTGATAAAAAAAGAATGATTCGTAGGCATTAAAACACACATTAAAAATACAACCTATTTAAGGCGGGTTCCTCACTAGGAAATTTTCATCTGCGTCAGGCTTGCGTACCCATCAGTTTATATTAGGAACACTCATCTCTTTACCAAACATTATCCTCATCTCTTTACCAAACATTATCATGATGATGAAGACAAGAAACAAATTGTAATATGAGAGAAAATGTGGACACAAGAGGCTCATAATGGACACAAGGAAAACATATTATGCGGTTGTTCGTGTTAAGCATATGGCAGAAGAACAGAAATGTACAAAAAAACAGCTTTGGCAAATATCAAGGTATGGACTTAAGGTACTATAACTTTATATCAAGATAAGCACTGTAATTGATTTTTGCACATCATATAGGACAGATGCTTGGACAGTTTTTTGACAGGTTTCATCTCGTTAATGATTAAATTCTCGGAAATATAAAGGAATGTGTATTACCCTGAAATTAAAATCTTTGGAAAATATGGTAAAAAATCATATCATTTGCCCCGAATTGTTATGAAAATCTCCAAAAAGCCTAAAAAATGTGGTACCATCTTGTAGGAAATTTTATTCAATTTATCATGATGCCTCATTATGACGTGTGAAAATTCAAATGTTATCTTATATAGTGGTTAATACTTCATTTCCACGTCGGCCATTTTGAAAAATGGCTGCCATTTCTTTCCAGCAGCATATCGCAAAGGTAGTCCACATAGAAAATGTGCGGACTGGTTTCCCGAACACATTGATACCAAACAACCTTTTGCAACAGCCAATGACATGTAAACCCCCAAAATCGGGTTTTGCCCCCTTGGTATTCCATGTGTTATTCAGCGTGTGTTATCTTTTACTGAAATTTGTTTTGTGTACACATAGAGTACATGATGAATGATGAACATTATGTTACTGTTTCTGTTAATCCTTTTGTCATCTTTTCTGGAATATACTTTTTCTCTATCCATTACTTGAATGTTAATGTGAGTTATTATGTAAATCTTATATCTAATTATCAAACTTTCATGATTGCCTATGTTATGTTTGTTGTTCGATGTGCAGGCCCCGGAGAAAACAGTTCTTTGTTCACTGACGGATCTGCATTTGGTTACAGTTCAATATTCCGAAGGTTCGTTATTCAGAAGGCTCGTTATTCCGAAGGTTCGTAATTCCGAAACACGTAAGTTACGTATACCTCGATGCTCGTTAGTCCAAAAACGAAAAAGGGTTCGTTTATCCGAGCATTTGTCACGTAACGTTCGGAATAGCGAGCCTTCGGAATAACGAGTGCTTCCCCTGTATTTTGGGACAAACTCTGTGGCATTACATTCATGGAATTTGCAAAGTGGTCATAAGGTTAGTTTAAGTTATATTACATCCAAATACCTCAATACGTTAATTATAGAAGTATGCCAGTACGGGGATATTGGAGCATGCAGAGTACTTGCGTTGGCAATAATAAACTAAATCTGCTTATGATACTTCATTGCTTCAAAAACTTTGTTTATGAATGCCTCTCTTCCTTCTCCTCCTCCTCCTCCTCTTCCTCCTCCTCCTTTTCCTCTTCTTCCTCCTTCTCGTTTACCTCTTTCTTTATATCCCACCATCTCCAGGATCCTCTTTCTTATCATTTCTCTTGAGATAGCTCACATAATTCAAATCAACTTCATTATTTCCGGGAGATGGTAAACCATTTTAAGTGACCAAAGACTCACATATTCTTTCCTTCGACCTTGCGAATATCATATGCATAAAAACTCACATGCTCATGAGCATGATCAGAATTTTGTATTATTTGTTCAATTTCATTTACTATTCCTCAGGCCAATCCAGGTGCGCATATATTACACCAATACACTTTGTACGAGTGTACTACATCGTCATAGCACGAATACATGAAGCGCTTCCACCCTATCACTCCTCGTGTTTTCAATCGTCTTTCTCTACGATATCATGTTCTCTTATGTATACCATCAAAACCTATTGTGTTTGCTCGTGATGTTTAGTTATTTCGGTAAAGCGTAAAAAGATGGCCGATATTTTGAAGGAAACCCTGTTACCTCATTAGTGTCTCATATTGACCTCCGGAGCCCCACAAACGATATCATTAATCCGTCGTGCATGCTTTCTCGACAAACAGGGATTCTCACAATTCGACGCGCGGCTCAGAGCGGGAAGGTGTGAGATGTGTCGGCCGGAGCTGCCGGGTCGTGGGCTTGTCAAATCAGCATGTACGCAGCGGCGCCGCGGAGAAGGTGTTGATTAGAGCGGGATATCAACGGGGATTCTCGGTCAGGTTTTTGGCGGGAACTTTTCTCCTTACTCTCAGTACTCCGTAGATTTTCTTGTTCTTGTTTTAAAGAAATCAGCTATCTTTTTTTCCCTTTTGACAAGTGGTCATTGATTAATGTGGGTCGTTCCTAAGCCGGCGAAATGGATGTTATGTAACATGATTAACCACTAAGCGTTTTGAGCGGGCAAGTTTGGCTGTAGCCAGTACAATCCTACTAATATACTACTAATCAAGGCGAAGATCTTGAGCATAATGTAAGACGGGGCGAAAAAGAAAAGAAAATTATAATTGAATAGTGGTCGTGGTGGTGGGTGTGGAAGTTTGTGTGTGTGTTTGTGTGTGCTTGTGTGTGTATTTGTGTGTGTGAGTGTGTTTGTGTGTTGGTGTGTGTTGGGGTGTGTGGGTTTTTTGTGTGTATGCGTGTGTATGTGTGTGTGTGTGTGTGTTTGTGTGTGTGTGTATGTGTGTGTGTGTGTGTGTGTGTGTGTGTGTGTGTGTTTGTGTGTGTGTGTGTGTGTGTGTACACTTGGGCTAGGGTAGTTTTAGTTAGGTGTATGGGGTGGCGGTCGACGGGGGTTGGAATGTGATGGGCAAGAATACAATATATTTTTGATAAACTGATTCTTCTTTTCTTTTCTTTTTTGGAATGTTCTGTATATCATTGAGTATGCACATTTTTTTTAATTGACTGAGAATAGTATTTAATTTCCATTGCTTTTGTAACTTCAATTGAAGGCTATCATTTATGTAATAATGACGTTTGAATGAAATAAAAATAAAGAGTGTCTATATAATTGTGCATAAGATGTGTGTGTAAGTGTGCCTCTCTTCTTTGTTGTCATTTCTCTCTTACTTTGGGCAGGGATGTGTTATGAAAGGATATGAAACAACTTTCTTTCTTTGAACCCATGCGTGGCACCGCCAAAAAAAAAATGTCTTCTCAGCTTGTGCTTTTCAGGTGATTTAATAATAACGAACAGGATTGCGTAGCAACGGTTTCTCACATAGAACAAAAGAAATGTAGAGTCTTATTTCGCTTGTCCAGTTCTGTTGGATTGCATCAATACTTTTGTGAGGAAAAGAGATACCAGCGAACAACTTAAATATCTCAGTTGCACGCAAATGCACGCAAACCCTGTTAATGAAAATAAACAGCTGAAGATATAATTTTGATAATAATTGAATCCCACATTTGCGGAAATCTGCGGAAAGTGAAGAAATTTGTTAATTGTGTAAGTAAGAATATGATCTTATATCTCCGTTTGTGCATCATTCAACAATTATTTAGAAGAAAACCGAGTACAGGATGTTTAGTGGTGTTGCCCGTAACTTTCTTGAAAATTGCACAAAAATGTGATGAGAAACATAGCTTACAAAGACAAAACAGTGAATTAAAGATATTGCTTTCTAGTTTGACCGCAGCTAAATGTCGGTGCCGCGCATGGGACATCAAAGCATTGTAGTGATTGTGGAATGCTTTTGACATTCATTAGCACGCTTTAGTATCCATACAGATGTTTGAATATATTATGCTCGAGTTGTTTCTCCTTCCTAACAAATCCCTGCTTTGGGTGATTAATTTTTCTCTCTTTCCATCTTTCCTGTCCTTCTCGCATCGTGTTGACCTTCTTTCTTTCATTCGTTCTTTCTTTTATATTTTTCCAAGAGGGTGAGAAGTGTTGTTTTTCAATATGGCGACGCCATTCACTGAAACAAAGTTGTCATGGGAACAGCTACGTTGGATCCCTCACTGTGGACCATCTGAAATTACGCCCTCTATCGCTTAAATTTGAGTTTAAGTTTGATAGATTAACCTCTTTCTACATGTTGTATCCCCGGGTTCTATCCACTACAGAGAGAAGCAAGAGAGGGGGGGGGGGCAATCCGTACACAGACAGTACAAGAGAGAAGATGAGACATCACATCGAAGAAAATGTGAGGGAGGGAGGGAAGAACTCTTTCTTTAGATGAATATTACCCCTGAGTGGTGGGAGATACTGCAATACCGGGCCAACCCGTGGCCAGGTTGGAGCAAGCTCCTATTCCATGGCCTAGCTTCAAAAATCAGTTTGATATAAAAGCGACTCGGTAAGCCGCGTTTCAGATATTAAGCTGAAAAGAAAAAATAATTTTCTTTACATTTTATTCATATCATGCATTTTCACAAAAAAATCTCAATTATTTTTATTGATACTATTATATGGATAGATATCCAGGTGTTCGACCTACTGAAGAAAGCCGGTGTGGTGCACTGAGAAGTTCCAGTGAAATTATGGATTTCAAGGTGGCAGTAATAGCACTATTTTTTGAGGGGCACACCCTTTGACTTCATGACGTGTCAATGTCAGCTTGATTCGAGTTGTGACTTATTTTAAATTAATGTTTCTTTAACACATATTTTGTTAGTGCGTATGCTTTGCTATACTTAAACTAAATTTTCTGCGAACTGCAGAAAATTGAAACCACTACCGAATCCTGAAACCACGTACAGTGGCTCCCACGTGCTTATTTATCAACTATTTTGCGCTGCAGCTCGCCGAATATACGCGCCAGTGTAGCAACTCCCAACGTTTTAATGAACGGTAAAGAGTATAGCGCCATCTATGAAGCAGCATCGTCACAAGAACGGACATTTGGCGCGGCGGATTAGGTCATTCGTAGTTGAGTCCATGATTAGATCACGAATGTATCATTGGTTAATTTCATGTTCCACGGATTGTAACAATGTCACGAAACCTGCTTCGAACAAAAGTTGACACCCTTTGACTTCATGACGTGTCAATGTCAGCTTGATTCGAGTTGTGACTTATTTTACTTTTATACTTACTTTTGCATAAGTGTTGGACTGCTAAAAATAAAGCAAGATTTTTTTGTTTGTGTGTGTTTTGTTTTATTTTTTTGTGTTTTGGGGGAAGGGGAATGGGCGGAAATCCCGGGGGACGGGGGGTTACTTCTTGAGGAAAAACATGTCTACCCCACCTTCGAGGAGCGATTTCCGACCTTGGAGGGGTAGTTGGGGGGGGGGGGGGTAATACTGATTTTGTTTAATGTTGAGGTGAATGTAATCTTCAAAGGTCTTGAAACGGAGCGAATAGGCGTAGATTTGTATTACTTGAGAACGATGGTACGTTACGCCCTAGAGCATAAAGTGACACTACCGGGTATGAACCTTGTGTAGCAGAAAGCAACAGGGGGCTTATGTACAGCTTCAAACCGAGGCAAGGTCATGATATGGGCCGCCCTATGAGATAACGCTCACAGCAGGGAGAATAATATTTACGCGACTTCCCCACTGAGCGAGATGTGTCAATCATACACACGACCTGTCAATCACGCTCGCACAAACCGCAACGGAATACAATACAATACAGCACAACACAATGCAATAGACAATATCATGTCCACCCCCGGTTCTACGCATTGAAATGTGCACGGGTAAGATACAACCATCAGAGAGAGCATAGTCTGGCTTCCAGGTGTTTGGACATTTCTAGTTCAATCTTTCAAACATTGAATCTAATATTTACAAAACTTATCACATTTTTATTTTTCTCTTTCTCCCCTCCGATGAGGAAGGGATGAAGAATGATTAGTCTACTGCAGCCAGACCCGTTTATTGAATATTGTAGTTCGTATCAAAAATGCCCAGCAGTCTTGAAGCCAGGCTAAAGAGAACAAAGCGTGGGTTTCAACGCCCACTTTTCTTTAAAGGGCATATAGTGTACTGGGAAGGCAAAAAAGTCTTCAAAATGTAATTGTTAGCAATCTTCTTGCCAATGGTCTAAAATTCATGTATTGCCTATTTTAGGAACTTGCTGAAAGTTATTTGCCCTCAAATGATCCACATAGTAATTGATGATTAATGATTAAATCTTCAAAATGTTCGGCCCGACCATTTTGAGGATTTGTGATTTAATCACTCATTACTCCAAATGTAGATCATTTGAGGGCAAATACATGTAACTTTCAGCAAGTTCCTAAAATAGACAATACATGAATTTAAGACCATTGGCAAGAAGGTTGCTAACAATTACATTTGAAGACTTTTTTGCCTTCCCAGTACAGTGTATGTCCTTTAACCGTCAATACCAACTGTTGCTATAAAGATATACCTTCGATGTCCCTACATTTCTCGGTTATATTTAATATAAATACGTGTAACGATATAAATATGGCATAGCGACGTACAAGGAGTTTATGCGACTGACAAGAGTGCGTTGAACAGTACCAAAGTTTTATGTTTAGATTACGATCTAAGCAAAGACAAAATGACTGACAGCCCTTATTCGTCATCATATTGCTTTCATCACATCTCTCAAATATATGGAAGGATGTCGTTTGGATAATATAAACGTACGACCCAGACGGAGAAATTTTGCAATTGCGCCGAAAGAAAACCTGTAACAACGCCCTCTTGCGTCAATATTTTGATCGCAGAACTCATATATTTAAACACATCTCAATAATTGTACATCAACTGGAGATAGATTAATCAACTGTCAAGCTGCTTTCAATATTAATTGCATGCTACGATCGAATTTTATATTGCAACTTCTTAATAATACAGATTTACGATTTATATCAATCGTACGACGATAGCGCTTTCATCGCAAACACATTATCCATTTTAAACAAATAGCGCACAGCGCAGTGAAGCTCCATTCTCGATCAGTATGAAATTATGAATCGTAAGTTCAAAACCAAAAGCTTTCTCTTTCTTTTCTTGTTCGTATGATCATATTAATTCTCTTCTCCCTCTCAGACTTCTCCGCCCATAATCTATTTTCCTTCTCCTCATTTACCATTTCTTCTTCTCGATTTCTTCTTCTTCATGATTCCGTTCTCCTTCTCCTTCTATAACCTGTTCTCATCCTCTACCAATTCCTCATAACGTTCTCTTTCTCCTTCTCCTTCTTCCTATTCTCCCCTTCACCGTCTCTGTTGTCTCTTCTTCTTCTTTTGCTCTATCTTCTCCATCTGTCTATTACATCGCACAGTTCAAAACGTTTTGCTACTTTACCCTTTGTGTGCCTGATGAAATAGTGCTCTATGGGATTTATCGTTTCACTTTGAAATACGTGTTTATTAAGTTTTAGTGTTAGTTTCAGTTAATAAGTTATACACAGTATTTGGCAAACCATGAGCCATTCAGCCCATCGTATCCCTGTGTGTCTAAACAGAAAGATACTCAAACCATCAAACCATGGTAAATAAGCATGATTAAAGTCCTCAGCTCGGTTATCTCCGCATTCACGATGAACCATATACCGCTTCCCCAAGTGGGCTAGGGTGGAGATGGAGTGTGTGTGTGTGTGTGTGTGGTGGTGGTGGTGGGGGGGGGGGGGGCTGTAATGATTATACTGCCAACTTATATGATTTAATCTATATCCGGTGCTCATCAAGGCTAACTTACTGTGAGGCGGTGAAGAAAGCGCTATTGGCAGAGCTGTCCTACACCCCCCCCCCCCCCCCTCCCAACCACCCACCCCCATCTCCAAACCATGCACCATCGCCAAATCCCATGAATTTTTGATTATCATATCACACTTCCGTTGATATTTTCTCCCTTTCCGTCTCCTGATTTCCGTCAGAACTTGTCAGAGAAACCCCCGGGGGATGGAGGGCGGGTTGGGAGGCGAGCGAAAGGTACATAGCCTGGAGTTTGCCGCGGCGGTGTTCTCTGCTTCTGCTGCCGCCTAGCGGAGCAGCGAGAAATGGGTCGGCGACGCGCCCGTGGAAATCGTGGGCGGACGTTCCGCTGCATGTTTCGGGTCAGCGAGCGGAACGAGTGCTGGTTCGTGGAAAGGGAAATTGAAGAATTATACGGGACTGATGGAGATGGTGGCATGGTGGTGGTGGGTAGGAAATAATAATGAATTCGTTATGATGTGGGCAGCAAAGGGCAGTGTCCGAGTTTACAGAGCAATTTTTAATGTGAGGGGAGGGGAGATTGTGCCCATGGAATCTCCAAAAAGCGAAGTGGAATGACAAAGAGGTTTGCCCTGAGGATGTCGTAGGTATATCAATTTCAGCATGTAGGATCAGCTACGCCAGCGAGTATGGTGTTAGGAATGCTTTGTGGAAAGCCAATACTCGAGCCCAGAAAAATAATGTATGCTATTGTAACTCTCCAGACCAAAAGTGCCCGCCATAGGCATTTAGGTGCCCTATTTGGGCCCTTTACTCAAGACCCCATGATGAAAGGCCATCTCAAACTAAAATGGGCAGTGCACATAACATTTCAATTTATGAAAAATATACTAAATTAATCCACATTGGGCCGTATGCACAACCTACTAAATGTAGACGGTTCACCCTGAAATTGTGTTCGTTTCATCAAAAGAAGATGCATGAAAGGAACATATAGTGAAATTTGGTGAAAATCGGTCAAGGAAAAGAAAGTTATTAAATTTGAAATTTTGATTTTGTGATGTCCCGTGCAAGGTGCTCTCCCAAATGTTGTGTACAGAATAATTTAATAAATTGCTCTTTTTATGTTTTTGACAACGGAATTATCTTTCTTCATATTGGTATGTGTGTAAAAAACAAATTTATAATGATTTATCAAGTGTAAAGGTAACAGGAAAAAATGTTTTTGAGAAAATGCACATTTTCGAGAAATAAATTATACACAACAGTATTGGGAGAGCACCTCGCACGTGACGTCACAATATCAAAACTTTAAAAGATAATAACTTTATTATACTTTCATGTGTCTGTTTTTATTGAAACCAAAATAATTTCAGGGTGAACTATCCCTTAAATAGTCTTATGGGTAATTAACTGTATTTTTCAGGTTGGGTTTGAAAATCGGTGAAAGGAAAAGAAAGTTATTAAATTTTAAATTTTGATTTTGTGACGTAACGTGCAAGGTGCTCTCCCATATGTTGTGTACAGAATAATTCCATAAATCGCTCTTTTTTTGTTTTTGACAACGGAATTATAATTCCTCATACTGGTATATGTGTAAAAAATATATTAAAAATGATGTATCAAGTGTATAGGTAACAGGAAAAATATTTTTGAGAAAATGCACATTTTCGAAAAATAAATTGTACACAACAGTATTGGGAGAGCACCTCGAACGTGACGTCACAATATCAAAACTTTAAAAGATAATAACTTTATTATACTTTCATGTGTCTGCTTTTATTGAAACCACAATAATTTCAGGGTGAACTATCCCTTAAATAGTCGTATGGGTACTAAACTGTATTTTTCAGGTTGGGTTTGAAATGCACAACCGCCTGGATGCATGCAAGGGGATGAGTGGAAACTAGTGGGCTTGACACGAGCTATGTATCACCATCAGACACATTAGTGCTTGATGCAATGCGAGCCGGTGAGTGAGGAGAGATATATAGCCTGGTTTCCTGCTAGCTAACTTCAATATTTGTCTATAAACTTCATCATCGCCCTACGAACTACGCTTCCTCTGCAGTTCAGTTTCTTCACCACAGTTTCCATGAAGGCGGGACCACACCTCGAGTGCGCGATCCGACGCGACACTGTGGAATCCATGCAGTCAAGGTGAGGGTCGTTGGCTAAGACATTGATGGTGATGTGATTATTGGCTGTCTTTGTGTGTGTTTGTTTGTTTGTGTGTGTGTGACTGTCGATTTTGTCGAACTAATCAATGAATCACAGATGTCCTCAGAAATTATGTGAAAGAAAAAACCTTGGGCTAGTCGTTATCTAAAGTCCTGACATCACATGGGAACAGGACCAAAGATCACGGCAGAACGGTTCCGCAACAAACGATAGGCCCCATCATCTTGCGACTATACTGCTCTTTCCGCTGAAGGTCGTTAAAACTTGGTCGGGTGTGAACGTGTCTGATCGGTGTGACGTGGGCCGCTTCCAAAATTGTTCGAGACCATTTGAAGACGCCAGGCGATTGCTCTATAAAGATGCAGTTTGGGACGGTCAAGTCTTGTGGTAGCGGTTTCAACTCTTGCGGCTTGACAGCTCAGGGGAGAGATGAAGAACCTCAAACATGGATGTTTACTTTCTGCCATAATCCTGGTCACGGTCATGGGTTCCAAGTTTATTCACAACTCTCTTGGTTATTAGTTCTGCCAACTTACAAATGATTGATGCCCGTCTCTCTCTCTCTCTCTCTCTCTCTCTCTCTCTCTCCCTCTTACTTTCTATTTAACATGTCGGGAATGAAAACTAGCTCAGGCTGTCCACCCTGTGAAATTATACAGAAAGAAAGATACATCTCCAGCCCAACTTCCTCCACCCTCTCTCTCTCTCTCGCTCTCTCTCTCTCTCTCTCCCCCCCCCCCTCTCTCTCTCTCTCTCTCTCTCGCTCTCTCTTCCTATCTCTCTCTTTTTATCTCTCTCTCTCGCTCTCTCTCCGCCTCTCTCAAAGTTTATCTTTCTTTCTTTCTCTCTCTCGCTTTCTAGTTCTCCACATCTTACCCTCACCTTCTTCATCACACGCACCGTTCCATTTTCTCCCAATCATACAATAGTCAATTGAGCACACCAAACAAGATCCTCCTCTAATTTCTCAAAAACAAAAGGATTTATATTCAATCATAAGCAAGTGATGTTGCCATATTATGGGGAACACTTTGGACAAAAAAAACATAAAAATAGATGAGCACTATGTAGGTTCCCATCCTGCATTCATGACGTCACTTCTCTTAACGAATAACATGAATATTCAGCAATCTGCCAGCTGGGTTAGGAGAAGTGACGTCATCAATGCAGTATGAGAACCTGTATAGTGCCATTCAATGTGCCCTTCTTGCTATGACCATGACTCGTGTTCTGTTCATTTGAAGTATGCGTTTACAACCAACTAAATTCCCCCATCATTTGCCCATTCCGACACGGGTAGTGCCTTGAATGGGCTTGGTCCCCCTCACGTACAATAAACTACTTCTTGGAAAAACTATCAAACAAACAGTCATAGTTTGACAGGGGGAAACGCGGGGGCATAATGCTGGACTATTGTCATGATTGTCGGACTTTCTTTCCATTTAATATCCACTCAAACAAACTGCAAAGAGCGGATGGCGTGGAGAAGGCGGGGAAGAAGAGAGAATGGGCGAGGAGGGGAGAGGAGGGGAAGAGGAGGGAAGAGGAGGGGGAGAGGAGGGGAGGAGGGGAGAGGAGGGGAAGAGGAGAGGAGGGGTGGGGACAGGAGGGGACAGGAGGGGAAGAGAAGGGGAGAGGAGGGGGAGGAGGGAGAGGAGAGGAGAAGGAGAGAGGAGCGGAGAGGAGGCGCGGGAACACACATATCTTGTTTTAGTGCGATCGTTCCTCTTTTTTAACCCTTTGTGTACCGCACGTGTCTTTTCCCCAAGCAATACACAAATGGTTCATGGATGATGTATCTCTTTCTCCGATAAAAGCAAGAATAGCGCATAAACAATTTTCATTAAAACTATGAAACGTGGAAAGGAATACAACGCATACTACTTCGTACTTCACCTCCCGTGTTCAACTTCATTTTGCAAATGCAATAAAACAGTTGACATGAACAATGATATATTCCATTTACCCTCAAGACCATATCTTATCACAAATTTGAGCAGAAGTGTGCCTACATAGAGCATTAATGTAAATAAGAAGATCAGGCTGTGATGATCAAAATGGCATTGTCACTAACCGGGTCTGCAAATACTAGACTAGATTCGCCTCGACACCCGTCCAGCCATTGGCATGCTTGTTGTAGTCTTACCAAATATATGTGCCGTTTGAAAGAAACACGGATGTGTTTACCAAATACTAAGCTTTTTCAGCATACTTTCCTAGGATTGTCGGTCTCTCAGCACGTATTTCAGAGGGCGCTGGCCCGTACTCTGGTCGGTCATGACACAGCGGATCGCTCTCTAGAGAGGATCATGTAGCCGAAGTCGAGATGGTATCATGTGTAACCAATCGTTGTACTTCATGGCAATCCGATCACAGACGAAAACACAACCCCCAAAGACGCCCTTTCAAACCTTATCTGATTTTTCCTGTATTTCTTCCCCTAAATGAATCGAAATTCTAAAAGAAAGTGTCGAATTTGTTTTCTATGGTATGCCCGAAATACAATTATGATGGCGCAAAAGCAGCATGATTGATTATCCACAGAAAAATACGGAGAAAGAGACAGACGGATGGATGACATTTCTGCTAACAAGAATCAATCATATTTGGGGAGTTTGCAATGTAAAATCTCCAAAATTATGATATCATCAATAACTAAAAAAAAAAGAAGAGAATTAAAGATGTTTTTCACTGAACAGTTCCACGGTAACTCTGTCAAATAAATTGTTTATGTACTATTATGTGCTTCCAACTACAAAGTTCAAAAATAAATGTTAACTTTCCTATTATTGTTCTTGATTCCCGAAATGTCAGTCAAAGTTATGTCACATTCTTGTTCTCTGTAGAAGGAGTCGTATTTGATATTATATCGACATGTACTTTTGTCTCAATATCAAATGGCAAAGTAAATACGAATACACCGAGAAATGTTCCCACAACAGCATCTATATTCATGACTCATCATTAAAGGTGAACTACACTCTACCATATATTGGATATGCATGAAGCTCAGTAGATCTTAATGAGTGAGGAATATCAGAGAATTGACGCGCAGCCATACCATGCGCACATGTCGTTATTCAAGGGATACTTCACCCTTAAGTTAAGTTGGTTTCATTCAATAAAAGCAGAAATATAAAATAAACATATAAGTGAAGGTTTGACGAAAATCCGTCAAAAGATAAGAGAGGTGCGATCTTTTGAAATTTCAATTTGGTGACGTCACGTGCGAGGTGCTCTCCCATATGTTATGTGATGTATACCGCTTTTTCAATTTCAATTAATGTATTAAATGCGCTAGTAAAAGGATGCATATTTTTGGAAGAAAATGCACAATTTTAAAATAAATTGTACACAACAAATGGGAGAGATCCTCGCACGTGACGTCACAAACTTAAAACTTGAAAACATCATACCTTTCTTATCCTTTCACGGATTTTCGTCAAATCTTCACTCATATGTTTCTTTCACGTTTCTGCTTTTATTGGAACCAAATTAATTTTAGGGTGAATTATCCCTTAAATTGCAATATGTAGCAGTGGTAGTGATTACGGGACCAGTAATCTTGAAGCAACCATTCTGCCATCATCAACAATTTCATCGTTTTGAAATTATTCTTTCCAGTGATGCTAAAATCACGCGAGAGTATAGGACCCATGGTCACGCCAGAACGACACTGTTATGATTAGGCCTTCTTCCTATGGCTCATTTGCAAAAGTCATGAAACTCGACAAGACTCAGCAGTATACTCTAACAATGACGTGTATGAAATCTCACGGTCATAGCCTTACGAACCTTTTCAGGAAAAGTGAAAAACTATCCTTGTTTACGTTTAAAATGTATTGAAATGTAGCGACCGTAGTCTGCATTTATGCAGTTTTGCAGCGGAAACCGGTACGGTGCTGCGACTGCACGCATTGCTGGCTTCACTGCGGACAGTTCGAAGCGGTGATTCCGGTCTCGTTCTCTACGCTTCAGGAACTGCGGAAGTTTTGCCTGTTTCCGCTAGGTGATGAATGCTAGGTTTTCCATAAATACAGTCAGATTCCAGAATTGATGTTAGGAAGCAAACGCACTATGACTCTAGCTTAAACTAAATTACACTTTGTGTATTCGTGTGTCTTTAGATGTATCCGATTCCTCTTAAGATCGATCTTAAGGCTTGAGGACACCCAACCCCAACCCCCTCCCCCACCTCCCCTTCCGATCACAAACATCTCATAGGTGGTACCTCAATATTACAAATGAGATTAAGTTTTTCAGGACTAATACTTATAATTTTGAAGAAGATTTAACAGCACAACAGTTCATTAAGAATTTTTCCGATTTCTCAAATATTCGTCATGTTTTGTTCTCCTTTAAGCCTCATATCTGCATACGTGTGTAAGTTTCCAAAAACTGACAAGAGGGAGACATGATACGTGCATCTTCATGTCCACTGCATGCTGGAACGAGATGCGTTGAATAACTTGGCCCAAATATTTCCAGGGCAAGCACTGAAATATTGAAGATACTGCTCGAAACAAGATACTGGAATACGCATCACGGAGCCCATCGACCGCGCTGGTTCGCATTCGATGAAGATGGGAGCGATCATCTATCCGTAAAGGAAATCATATTACATCTATCCCCGTTAAGGAATTCATTTTACATAAGCTCAGTGTGGTCTCTATCTGTTATATTAATGGCAACAATTAATTTTAAAGCTTCCGATGTATTCTATCCACAGTTTAAGTATTATCATTATCATTATTTTTTTTGCATTATTTCATGTATTCATTTGATGTATGTTTATCAATTTGTGTATGTATTATTGTATTTATCATGAGTTGTGAAAATAACAAAATTACAAATTGCAAATAAAAAACAACAACAAATAGATAAGCAATGTCATTAATGAATGCAACAATGTAAAGCGTTTCATTTATATATATATATTATGTATTATGTATTATGTACGAGGGCTGCATGCAAATCAAGCATTGCTTAAGCTGTAGCCCTTCTGCGTTATTCATTGCATCGCTGATATGTTCTTTTGTACATTGTAAAAGCAATGAAGAAACTGTATTGCTGTATAGGTAATGAAGAAACCTACTTTGTTAGCAACTAATGTTTATATATATCCATTTATGTGTATGGTACCATCAATGTGTATGATATATATGTGCATGTATCTGCATGAGCAATGATATAATGCAGGAACCAATAAATCAAATCAAATCAAATTTATAACAAAAGATCTTACACCGTTTCATATTCATGCATTTTCCTTAACACGGTAACAATGCGAATACATAACAATGTGGATGTTCGTTATTTGTATTAACACAATATTGCATTTCATATTAATAACTCCGATAACTGCCGGTGGGGTTCAGAGCAGGGTATGCGTGCAGAGACTATAGGAGACGAAGGCGTGTCCATCTCACCCTCGATTTATCATGTCCAAATGGAATGATCAATCGGTCTCGTTGGTTTGTATTTGTCCCTATTTCCACTCAGGCATGGCGGAATCCGTTAGCCTTGTTATTCAGACGTGAAGTTGCTTTGATTTCTACTCGAGCACAACTTTCGTAACAATCATATGGATTGCACTGTGATACTCATGTTGAGTTTTTATTTTTGATACTTTGACGTGATGTCATAATCACTGAGAAGCGGCTCATCACCCCCACCCCCACCCTCCCCACCCCTTACCGCAACTCCCTGCACCCCTCCCACCTAGCCATCGCCACACACATTCACTTTTTGTCTCGAATATACATACACAGTGTATATGTCACATAATATCACACATTCAAACTATGACAAAAGTTTTGTAACGATTTGGGAAAGTAAAGGCCTATACAGTAATTTCACGAAAGATTAATACAGTCGCTTACTCACAAAACTTATATCATATCCAATCTGTGACGCATTGCAGCAGGAGGTCTATTATCAATAAGTTATCATCGCCTTATCGTCGATGGATAATGATTAATCCAAAGTATTTCGCATAAACAAACGATAAAATCATAATTATACTAAACGTCTGGACATGGCTGTTTTAGAAATAGTTTATAAGCTGTTCATTTTGTAATCACCTCTTCCAAAAACTATAAATTTAGTGACCATTAACCATAGCATCGTGCTGTAGATATAATAGACTGAGAATGGACCCGGCTGCAAATTGGGGGCTATTGCCTGAGTGTCCAAGAGGATGCGGAAAGTTGATGATAGTTTTCTCTATCCTGTTTATTACATGCTTAGAAGTGTAGTTGCAAAAGAAAGGGTAGAAAATCTCAAGTTTCTGTGGAGCACCGGCCTGAGTTTAGACAAGGATTGGAGAGAGGGAGGGAGGGAGGGAGGGAGGGAGGGGGAGGGAGGGAGGGAGGGAGGCGGAGGGTAAGGGGGAGGGGTAGGGGGAGGGTAAGGGGACGGGGAGGGAAGAGGGAGGGGTGCGAGTCAGACACAGGCCTATCAGCGTCACGTCCAAAACAAAATAAATCACCCTAACCCAAGTTGGAGGGAGACGGGGAAATACCAGGGAATTCTCGGATACCAGAGAGCCAGAAAAACAATTTCCAGATGGGCATTTAATAACCCGATTGCAAAGATTGTTGCTCCCGAATTGAATTAGATCTTTATGCGCCATTGAGGCATTTTCGCACTGATAATGCACACTATACTATGGAGTCTAGTAAAGAAGAAGTTAAACTTCATACCGTTCACGATTTTATATTTTTTCGTTTGATGGAAACTGGCATGCTTCAGATGGATGGAGATGACGGAAGGGGGAGGGAGGAGGCGGGTTTGGGTGGAAGATGGAGAGGGAGACAGACAGACAGACAGAAATACAGATTGAGAAACCAAACACATGGTAGATAAAAGATTCAAGATTCAGCTTTATTTTTCCACATAAAAACCCAACAATAAAAATAAAAATGCAGGTGAGATAAGTGAAACCAAAAAGATTATGGGAGATCGATAGAAGGAGAGTTATGTAGAAAGAGAATGAGGCACGGAGGGGGGGGGGGGGGGGGCTGCTTGAACGATAAAGTACAACATTTGTGAAACAGAGGAACTGAGACAGAGGAAAGAGACAGACAGAGAAATAGAGAAAGAAAGAGAGACGGAGGGAGATCGGGGTTGCAGATCAGTTTGCAAGGCCCGATATTTCTCCGTTAACACTTGGTCTTGATAATTAGTACAAGGTTCTTAGATCATGTTTGTGCTGCATAGGAATGAACTTACAATAAGGGCTAGATTGTTTGCATCACTGCAGAGAGGTGTAAGGAATGGAGTCAGCACGAAGTGTAATTTATTCCTACAGAAGTCGCGTGCATTTATATCACATTGGGATATTTTACGTGTTTGGCTCTTTGATCGAGGAAGATCCGCCGCCAAACAAGCATGACAAATTTTGAATGCATTTAGAGGAATATATCTATGCGCAGAAGATTTCAGAACCAATTTATGTATTGACGTGCATGTGCAGTATTAGAACATTGTATAATGATACGATTCTGTGAATTTTCATATTATATTGTTGCTTCATTGTCGAGAACACTGTCGAAAACACTGTCAGAGAAATGCCTCCATATCGCACATTGGGCAATCATATTTCCTTACAAATATCTTGTAAATCGTTTATTGAGTGTTTCACCTTCCATGGAAACAACCTCGATTTCATGTGCGGAGATGTCCGAAAAAGTTACGGACCAAATTCTTTCTACAATTTTATCAACATTTCCCTTCGCTCACCCCAATCTAATTTCCAGTGTGTGTAACTGTAATAAGATCAGCGATGAACACCCAGCGAAGCTGAACAGCTGAACGGTTGACATATTTCTAAAGCCAGATCTTCTTTTGTTATTCAGAAGAAGGCATTGCCTAATTAGAAATACAGCGTATTGTTTGAAACACCTGAAAGTCTGGTAGTTTGATGAGGCTTGGGGCGGTGGTTATCATAGATCAAAGGAAGTCTATCCGAGCGCAGTCCATCCATGATAGGTCCACGATCACTGCAAGGATTAATAGTCTGTACCCACGAACAAACGGCATGATGGATGTCTCAAGAAACCTTCATGTAGCCCGGTTTCAACAGGGCTTTTTTACGATGATTTATCATCTTTACAGCGTAAAATATCTTGGAGAAATATGTTATGAGCAGCAGCTTATTTTGATAGTCCTAATACAGCATTTCCAACATAATAAACACGAACATGAAAGCTCCCGAACTTGTAAATCTAAATCGATGTGCGTTTGACTGCCTTCCCTGTCATGCTCAAAGTGCAACTATATCGGGATGGTATACGAGGTAAATGCCAAGCGATTTTGGAAGATGTCACGGAAGTTGGTACATAGCCATCTAATGGGTTCAACCTCATAATGCAGACGGTATAAATCTCACTGGCAAAACATTGCGTCAACAGAGGAACAAAGACGTGACGAAAATAATTATCGAGAAATGGAAACGGCTACAACAAAGACGTTTTCGTCATGTATTCACTCCTTCCTCCGTAACTGCGTATTGATGTGTTATTTTAATAATTCTGTCTTTCGTGATTCAGTTTCAATGGGTGGAATAAACACTGAATCTATCAGATGTTGCTTCTTAGACAAACCTTGGACAAGCTTTGTGGTTACCATTAGTAACGTGTTGTTTGAACGATGTGTATGAAATATGCATACATGGAGAGTAGGGTCGTCATTGTAATGTATTGACCAGAAAGGGAGAGGGAAGACAACACATGGTCAGGCCAGAAGGACCAACGAGGGTCTGGTTGGCGGGCTGACCACCCAGTATAGATCTAGATTGCTAAACCACTGACCATCACTCGGTCTGTAGCCAGCTTTCATTGGAGTAGTATTAAACTCAGTTTCACTCCTCACTTGAATTGTGTATGTTTCGTTTATTTGGAGCCTCTACTTCTATTCCGTCATTTATTCAAATAACGTGAAGTATAGGTCGGCCTACACCACCCTTTTTTTTATCCTATTTTTTTTTATCCTATGAATTGGATTCATCATTGTTACCGACTCATCGCCCCTCCCCCTGCCCCCCCCCCCCCCCCCCCCCACCATCACCCTCGGTCATTTTCTGCAGTGGTGTGGGACTGAATGGGAAGTGGGGAGGGGGAGTGGCCCCGATACGCTATGCCGCATATTTATGGTTTGGCACGCTTGCACGCTTTTCTGTTTCACATTAGGGGCAGAGGGATCGATCTGGCACGCTTTGGCACGATTTAAATCATCATTATCATCATCATCAGGCATTGTTCAACCAATGCTTGATGAAGCCCTCCTCAATCAGTTTCCATTCACTTTTATTTGCTGTCATTCTGCTCCATGTTGCTGTGTTTGTGTATGATGATATTTCGTCTCTCCACCTTCTCTTTTGTCGACCCTTTCTTCGCTTGCCTTGTCTTGGTTGCCATTCTGTGAGTTTCTTGGTGTCTTGTGTTCTATATAAGTGTCCTGCCCATCTCTATTTCATCTCTTTAATGTTTACTATAATATCTTTGACCTTCGTTTTCTGCCGTATGTCAGTGTGCTTCGCTTTGTCAAGTAATGATAAATTGAGCATCCTCCTTACCATAGCTCCTTGTGTTGTTCTCAATTTATGTTCAATTTCTTTGGTTGTAGACCAGGTTTCTGCCCCATACGTCAATGTCATTAAAATGCACTGGTCAAAAATCCTTCTCCTTATTGCAAGTGATATTTTCATGCCAGTTAAAAGTTCTCTGTACATATTAAAACATATCCACCCTCCTTTAATTCTTGTGAATACTTCTTCTTTTTAAGGTTTGCCCCAAGTACTTGTAACTGCTGACTTTCTCTAACTGGTGATGGTCTATTCTTATTTCATCTGCTGTTTTAAAGTTAGTCATGAATTTTTTCTTTCCCATATGCATTTGCAAGCCAACTCTTTTGCTTTCAACGTTCAGACTTCGCAATTGTTCTTCCATATCTTGTACAGAGGTAGTAATCAGTGCCACATCATCTGCAAATCGTAGGTCAGTTAGTTTTTCTCCATCTATATTGATGCCTTTTCCTTCAAGGTTGGACTTTCTAAACACGTCATGCAATGCTGCTGTGAAAATTTTGGGTTACAATGTGTCTCCCTGTCTGACACCTCTATTTATCTTCACTTCTTTTTGAAATATCATTATCGATGTGGATTCTTGCAGTAGCAAGAATCACCGTGCCCTTATCGCTTGGCGTAGCACGGAACGGTTCCTCGCGCACCTGAGTAGTTGGATCCGCGTGAGTGCGCGTGCGGGATTGCATAGACCTCTTCGCAAAGAATAAAAGTTGAGAATAGCTCCATGCGCAAACAAAGGCATTATCTAAATTGATAGAAAGACCTCATTATTTCCATGAACGCATCCGCGGCAGATCAAGGAAACAAAATACTCCCTCAGAAACGATAAATCTCGATAAATAACGGATTAAATGGTTAGTTTCCGGTTTGATCTATTTTTAAGGATTGACTTAAAACGGACAGACAGCAGAAGGAGAGTGGCACGATAGACGAACACCAATCAGAGGCAGAAATAAGCATTATTTATCATTAATCGGTTTAATCTTAGTTTTCTCCTCAAAAAGCAGGTGATGAGGTGCTGCCGTATCTCCAGGGCCCTGTTGCAAAAAATAAAAGCAAAAACATTGATTGTTACTTGGCTCCGAATGGCAACGTCTATGGAAACCTTGAATTTGATTGGCTGTCAAGTGATGTTACTATAGTAACTGGCAGAGTTACGTGAATGGTACGTTTTATACAACGGGGCCCAGATATCCCTTCAAGCGAGTCCACGTCATGTGGAAGAGGAGGAAAATTTCCTGGAAAGAAAATCATGGAACGTTTAAACTTACCATGACCATGATAAGCGCTTAGCCATTTCTCTCTTCTTTTATTTTTGCTTTTTTTTTTGCTCTTTAGTTAATCTTTAGAGATGGAATTTGTTTACCCCCAGCCAGATGCGGTTGTCATCACGGCGTGACGTCTTGAGTGGTGATAGTTGTTGAGACGCGCCACGTGTCCACGTGATCTCCCATGATCTCCCGCGGCTCGTCCGCCGCATCACAGATAAGAAGATGAGACGGGTGGATCATCCTCCGGATCGCATCCTTAAATCTCTCCACGCGGCCAAGCCAGACGACCATCCATCTCCTCAAGCTCCTGCATCAGTATTGACCGCTTCTCTCTCTCTCTCTCTCTCTCTCTCTCTCTCTCTCTCTCTCTCTCTCTCTCTCCCCCTCTCTATCTATCTCTCTCTCTCCCCCCCTCCATCTCTCGGTGTCTCTCCATCTCTCTCTCTGTATCTCTCTTTTTCTATCTGTCTCTTTATCTCTCTCTCTCTTTTTTTTCTCCCTCCCTCTCTCTCTCTCTCTCTCTCTCTCTCTCTCTCTCTCTCTCTCTCTCTCTCTCTCTCTCTCTTTCTATCTGTCTCTTTATCATCTCTTTTCTAGGGTAGAATTAAGGTTTCCAAACGCCTTTCAGGGAATTTTTATGAGATGATAAACGCAAAGGTGTTTTGATTATGAGGTTCGGAAAGCCTTTTTGAAACGCACAAATTTGTGCGATCTGGAACGCGTTTGAGCCAGAAACGCGTTTTTAAAAGCGAAATAAACGCAAAGCTGTTTTGAAACGACTTTCTACTTCGATCACAAAGCGCGCGCCGCACCTCCTTCCTCGGTTAAACGGCGCAGTACAGCTGCGCAGTGACAAGGCCAGTTTTCGACTTAGCGACTTTGAGTTGATAAACGCAACGTTTTTTGAAACGCGTTCGTAAAGGCCTTTGGAAACGCCTTTTGATAGTAGGTATTGAGAGGCGTTTCAAATTCTGGAAAGATGATAAACACGGTCTCTCTCTTAGTCTCTCTCTCTCTCTCTCTCTCTCTCTCTCCCTCCATCCCTCTCTGTCTCTACCCCTCTGTATGTGTCTCTGTATCCATCTCTCTCCCTGTCTTTCTCTCTGTCTCTCTCTCTCTCTGTCTCTCTATGTCTCTCTCTGTATCGTTCTCTCTGTCTCTCTCTTTCTCTCTCTGTCTCTCTCCTTCTACATTTATCTTCTGATATAAACCTTTATTTATCTCTATGCAATATCCTTCTCCTCCAAAACTTTCCCTTCATGAAATATATATTAAAATAAAATAATGAGGAAGCTTAATGAGTGTGCGTCCCCATCCCATGCAGACTTACCATACACGTGTACACGTGTACTTGTGTGCGCTCACACACGTGTACACATTCGCGCACTCACATAAATACACACACACACACACACACACACACACACACACACACACACACACACACACACACACACACACACAACACACACACACACATACACGCACACCCACACACACATACACACACACGTGCGCATTATAGACAATAACAAACAAATATACAAGCACACACGACTATACAAACGTACACATGTCCATGCGGATGTGGACTTGAACACATAAAAAGTCAAGTCATCATAATTATAATTCAGCAGAAAAGAAGATCATGGCAAATCTCTTCAGGAAATATTGGCTCTGAAACATAGAGGGAGTAAGATCGGGATGGATTGGAGATGAGTTATCCCCGAGGCCCGGATACACAACCAGTCAGACCAGATGAGATGAAGATGTGCGTGCAGCTCTGTCTGCGCATCCCTGGGGCAAACATCTGTCATCCCGTTGTCAACTCGATATGCATAAAGAGTACAACAACCAGTGAAGCGGTTAAATGTCAGTCTGAGGAATTGTTTTCTTGTCTTGTTTGTGTTTCATCCACCCTACGAGGCTCTTTCGTGATAATCGTGATATCTCTATCATTAAGCGAAACACGGATGGTAGAAGAAATCCTCATCAAGACGAGGAGAATCAAACAATATTCCACCAGTTGTCATCAATTGTCCACACATTACATTTCATCAAATAATGGAGACACGATAAGCAGATTGAAGTTTTCGGATTATTCTATTGAACTTAAATATTTTTGGCTAGATTTTAGTGAAAGGACTTTCTGGGGTAATTTCAATTTACAAAGAAATTTTAGGCATACACCCAGTAGTAAGGTAGTAAGGATGGCATGCTCCATCCTGTAAATGAACGAAAAACAAGTCAGACAAAAATCTTGGAAACAGACGGGATTTAAACCTGCAATCTACTACTTACCACGCAATCTATTTCTAGTTCACGGGTCAAGACACGACAACATAAACAAATACCCGAAAGAGTCTCGTTTCATCTGACTCATTAATATTCATGAGTAGTCTGCCGTATGGACAATTCAGCTAGAACTTATTGAAAGGACTTTCTGGAGTATTCTTTTGGCTTGTTTTCTTCACTATATGTCTACTGGAGTGTTACGTCTGTGTGTCCAAGAATGATTGATTTATTTTATTTGTATTGCGTGCTTTGTTCTAAAGGATGTTATGAAAACCCGGACTGTGGAGCAAAATAAAAGCACGCGTGGTGATTCATAACAAAAGAACTAAGCCATCATATCCACTTAGAGCGTTGATGTGCTCATCACATTCCCAGTTAATCGCAGAAAACAACGCGTAGCTCCTATAATAGTAAGATTGAAAAGTCGGATGTTTGTCAAGGTTGACCACACATCTGTATTTTAAACCTCTCTCAATTTAATTCCACGAAATTTACCCATCCTACATTATACTAATTTTTTTCATTGCAAAAAAAAAAAAAAAAAAAAAAAAAAGCGTTCTCCTGCCAAATGGGCTTTGAAGCCGTTCTTACTTGCACAAATAGTCGTGTGCAACAGGCTGGCCGCAGAGCCATCTACATGTATATATACGGAGTTTGGCCAACTCGAATCCATTCGGTTACAACATGGCGTATATTCTTTTGTTATTTGCTTTCACAACAAAGCAACGCGCGCCATGTTGTGTCCTATTGAAACCGAATTGGCCAAACTCTGTTTATAGATGGGTCTGGCTGGCCGCAGAGCCGCATCTAGAGATTATAAACGGCTCTTGCTAGCTGTTGTATCTGCTGCCCCTTACGGTTGATGTGACATTTTCGTTATTGCTGTTGTTTATCTTCCCCTTCCTAACCCTCCTCGTCTTGAAATATTTCCAGTCCCCTCTCCTCTTTCATTTCTTCATCTTTGTCTTGATCTACGGCTTCTTGTTCACATTGTTGTTGTCGTTTTTGTGGTTGTTGTTGTTGTTCTTTTCTTCTTCTTCTTCTTCTTCTTCTTCTTCTTCTTCTTCTTCTTCTTCTTCTTTTCTTCCTCTTCTTCTTCTTCTTCTTCTTTCTCCTTCTTCTCCTTCTTCTTCTTTCTCCTTCTTCTTCTTCTTCTTCTTCTTCTTCTTCTTCTTCTTCTTCTTCTTCTTCATCTTCTTCTTCTTCTTCTTCTTCTTCATCTTCTTCTTCTTCTTCTTCTTCTTCTTCTTCCTCTTCTTCTTTTCTTCTTCTTCTTCTTCTTCTTCTTCTTCTTCTTCTTCTTCTTCCTCTTCTTCTTTTTTTCTTCTTCTTCTTCTTCTTCTTCTTCTTCTTCTTCTTCTTCTTCTTCTTCTTCTTCTTCTTCTTCTTCTTCTTCTTCTTCCTCTTCTTCTCCTCCTTCTTCTTCTTCTCCTTCTCCTTCTTCATCCCACTCTCCCCCCCCCCCCCCGTAGAATTAACGACATTGTGTATGTTGTGAGGCGTGTTATAAGGCCCACTTGCAATGGGCGACTATTCCGAACTCTCTCTACATATAAATGAGATTATGCAGGTGCAGAGGACGTATGGTGGTTTTATAAATGACGGAAACGGTAAAACGACACATTCATGGCAGTGAAAGAAGCACGGACTCTGTACTCAGCAGATATCTTCCTCGAACTTTTCCATCCATCGAGAAAGATCTTGAATCTCGATTATTTAGCATTAGATTATCGGGGAGAGGGTGATGGATTGTGTAACCAAATCGAATCGAAGACCCGAGAATTGTGTTAAACGACCGGCCAGGTGACGAACATGTAAACAAGTCGTCTTCTTCTGCATGTAAAGGACGATGCAATCTTTCCCCAATCACCATTCTAAAATCTAACTCTCCCGCTTTAAACAGTATAATGTCCTTGATTTCATTGATCTTTATATGCTTATAATATGTTATATTATTACGATGGCGGAGAATTGATACGTCACTGTGGTGAGGAGGAGGAGAAGAAGAAGAAGAAGAAGAAGAAGAAGAAGAAGAAGAAGAAGAAGAAGAAGAAGAAGAAGAAGAAGAAGAAGAAGAAGAAGAAGGAGGAGGAGGAGGAGGAGGAGGAGGAGGAGGAGGAGGAGAGGAAGGAGAAGAAAGGAAGAAGAAGAAGAAGAAGAAGAAGAAGAAGAAGAAGAAGAAGAAGAAGAAGAAGAAGAAGAAGAAGAAAAAGAAGAAGAAAGAGGAGGAGGAGGAGGAGGAGAAGAAGAAGAAGAAGAAGAAGAAGAAGAAGGAGGAGGAGGAGGAGGAGGAGGAGGAGGAGGAGAAGGAGGAGGAGGAGGAGGAGAGGAAGGAGAAGAAAGGAAGAAGAAGAAGAACTGGGCCCCAGAATGATCGATAATCTATCCAAAATAACTTATCCTAACCCCGCCCCCTCCCTTCCCCTCACCCACACTTCCCAGATGATTTATATATGTAATTCACACATATCCGAACAGGGCAGCAGTTTGCCTGACACACAAAGGGTTAAACTGCTCGGAAAATATCCCATTTGTTGTGACATAATTATATGATTATTACACAGACACGAGCTTGGAAGATGGTCATCCGTGTATGTGTATTGCCGGTAATTTGTACACCGTTCAAGAACGGTAATTACCGGGTAATCAACCATTCACCACATCAGTGGTAAAAGAGCGTAAGTACCATTTATGAAATAGATGACATCCTCAACATTTCGGACGTGTTTATCCATTCTAAATGACAGGCAGGCTAAGTCTCTTGACCATATGAATGACCTATTCATGAGTGTAATACTTTCGTTTCTTACAGGTTGTGTGCTCCTTTAACATGTCCTCGACTATAAAGTTATGTAAGTACAAATACCTCCTCTCTCTTATAGAGGATCAAACGATGGATGATAAAACCACAAAATCATACATACACCAGACACGCGATTTGCCAAAATCTCAAATGGGACTTTTTTGTTGGGTTTATGTGCGAGTCTTGTGGATAAATCGAAAGAATCGCTTCAAAATGATGCAATCGTTGACAAAATATGTGATCGGTTCCCGTGATGACGACGGACAGGTTCTGCCTCCATGACGGGTCGTGTGATCTTGACCTTGTTCTGCCCCTTTACATTGAACTTACATTATTCATACGCTTCCGCACCCAACTAACAAGAACAACAACAGCAACAACAACAACAACAACACTAAGAGCCGCATACGCACTCGTTCAAAGGACCTGATTGGTCGAGCTAATGTCATCACATGACTCTGATCGTTATCTCGGTAATAAATTGGTAACAGCTACACGCCGCTAAGCCGCGTCCCCGGATGTGTGTGTTTCCCATCCAAACCGACCTCCTATCAACCGTGTCTCCCCCTCCCCATCACCGCCCCAAACCATTCATTAATTATTAAGTTAAACGAAAGTACTGATTAGGGTAATAGATGGCAATTAAATTAATTTATTTCCAAATGGCTCCGGTCGATATAAACGTGATGTACTTAACGGCAGCGGATTAGGGACTGTACACTGATATAGGGCGAGTTGAAAAGCCGAATTGATGGGCGTCTTGTAATGAAAACCCTATTGGGGGAGATTGTAATTTAAGCTATACAACAAACATGAAAGCCAAGGTGATGCGAAGAAAAGACTGTTAAGGAGATGGGGAGCTCCTTTGTCGTTCACTGATTACCCACTCGATGATAATTACTGACTGCGCCATCGTGCAAATAAAGTGATGAGGAGCTTCATCATGTTCATACTGGAGGGGAAACGGAAGTACGGAAGATAACGGGACGGAGGATGAACACACTCTGAGCTTGAAAGGGTTACTAAATAAAAAAACTGATAATAAGTTCCCACTAATCTATGTAAAATTATCCACCAAAAACGAAGTTCACATTTGCTTGCCGCAATAAAGTCTCATTTTCACGAAAATTTGAAGAAAAAAAACCCGCACGCCTCCAGTGACGTCAGAGAAGTCAAAATGCCATAGATTGTACGGATGTCAACAAGAGACCATTTTCGTAATGTATTCACAACTTTCCACCTAACTGCGTAGTAACACGTTATTGCATTCACATTCCCATTTGTAACGTATTGTTTGAACGGCGTGAATAAAATATTTTATTCACGCCGTTGGCATTTATGGGATTTTGACTTCTCTGACGTCACTGGAGGCGTGTGGGTTTTTTTTTCAAATTTTCGTCAAACTGAGACTTTATTGCGACAAACGAATGTGAAATTCGTTTTTAGTGGATAATTTTACATAGATGATTGGGAACTTATATTTCTAATTTAGTAACCCTTTGAAGTGAGAAAATGTGAATGGTTTATTCCCACACAAGTAAAGTGTACTTCATTACAGCTCAGTAACTGTCGTCAATGCAGATTAGACTCGACTCCCCACGCAAAAAGAAGATGAACTACACTTAGGCCTAATCCCTTCCGATACAAATTCTCTCTTTAATCTCAACTAGGGGACTTTATCAACAATAGATTTTCATATTGAAATTTAAAAAAAATCATAATCATACAGAGATCATCAAGCAAATCAAATTAAGTATTGCAGCGATCCATACACTGTTTAACTTTTTTTTTACTCAAGTCGCCTTTCAATATGTCAATCAGTTTCTTTACCTGATAACCCTTTCTTTTAATACATTATTTCACAGTTTCAATTAAATGTTGAATCAGATTTCAATCATTATAAAGAGTTTGACATCTATTCTGCCTTATGTTTCTTAATGATTTTTTTCTTATATACTGTACATATTCTCATAAATGGCATATTCAGCGAAATGCATTACTTAACGAACTTAAGGTCAAACATTGATATTCTTTCACTAACTATTGAATATTTAGGCCACAGAAATGAAAAATTACGCATGAAACACTCTAAAAAACATCTTACGAACATACATCCCAGCAAATTATGCTTTATAAGTTCGATCGTTTTACAAATATCATATAATAATAACAATACAATTCAAAATATTCCATTTTGCACGAATTACTGCGATGGTAAACATATACTGTATAAGCTGTTTATTTCGCGTACATATATTTTCGCGAATGGCGGCTTCTGCCACATATTCGCGTGTTGTTAAATTCGCGTTCACGTACACTCATCCATGCGTGTTAGTACTTAGTATAATCTCGTAATGTTGCAAGTTGATATGAGAATATTTTCGCGCGTTGTTAAATTCGCGTTTGCTCGTTCATTCGCGAAATTCGCGAAAATAAAACCCTCGCGAAAATAACAGCTTATACAGTATGCGAGAAATTGAAGTTGAATCATTTAATTTTATTGTCCCATATCACGTAAAATTTGAAATATAGAAAAATGTGACCAATCAAATATGTAACCTAGGATGTGGAGTTCATTGGCACGACTGAGTCATGAAGCAACGAAAGTCTGGCAGTAAAGACTAAGGCCTCGTCCATTCCTGCTCTCCCCTAATTTGCTTTACACAAGAAGAGAGCTTAGTCTTTATTACCAGACATAACTATTTTTATTGTTATTATTATTACTTATTACTTATATAGCGCTTTTCCCATAAGGCCCAAAGCGCTTACAATGAACTATTTTATGTATTCACTCCATAGGCTAGAAACGAGGCCCACTTTTATAACGAGGTGGGATTTCTATCGAGTGCTCCTCGGGTTAATTAATTTCTGTCCTTTCCATGTTGGTATAAACACTGAATATAAAGTCATCGGTTGCCTGCAATTACGTTCCAAAGTCTGAATTTGGCTTTTGGTTACTTCCGGGCGGTGGCGAGTGGGTAATTTGAAATATAAACACTTATTAGCACAGTTTCGGCTGGAAGGAACTGTTTTCATTAGGGCAGCGAGGTCACAGGGTTGGAGCAAACCGATAGATTCCTACTTTTAAATTCGAAACGGCCAATTATTTTGAGGAAGGAATCGAGGACTCGGGATAAGAGGAGAAATAGACGGAATTAATCATTGAAGGAAGGTGACCGGAAACCTACCCGTCCGCGTCAAATAGTCAGTTGCTTTTTGAACAAAAAATGGGAGATTGAAAATGTTCTGAATGAATTGCCCAAGAAGAAAAACACATTCCAAGGACTTTCTGAAATAGCAAACAAACATAGAGAACCAAAAGGAGAAGAGAAGAATCTAGCTACATTCTTCTCCATTACCTTGTTATCAGCAATTAATTAGTGTTTAGAATAATGATTACTTGACCATGCTTTAGTACGTTTATTGTGTGTATGCATGTAATTGTTTTTTAATATTTAAAATTGTGTATGTATATTTTTATGGGCGGTTTATGAATGTATGAGTGTGTCTGAGATTATGAATGTGCGATTATACATGTTCTTACGTGTGTGTGCGTATATGTATGTATGTATGTATGTGTGTACGTGTGCGCGTACAAGGATTTTCCATGCACACTACTGCCCTTCTTTGACAAAAGAAAGCAGCTAGCAAGAGAGACTTATCTTGTTAATGAACAAAATGTATATACTCACTGTATGTCATTTGCATTGGCGTTATTGCAACACCGCATCATGTTCAGCAAGACGACTATTTCTTCTTCAGACTTTGTCTGTAGGGAATGCTGGATTCAATCTCAGAGTAATAATAACCCAAATTTGAGTCATTTGTCACTTCATTCCTTGGGTCAAAATAAGGCCGAATATCATTGTTAATCATTTTCGTAATCTTTGCGGTGGCGTATCGAATTATTTCGTTATCTGTATGATACGCAAAATAATTTCACGTGCCAAAATTGTAAAAAGGGTTCAATGTCTCAAATCATCTGAGAAGTATTACGATACATCATGGACCCTACCACGAATCCATCGATTCACCATGTGTGTTTATTCCATGTAAATTTGATAACTAATAATTAAATACATACTGGCAGGAAGTGCAGTCTGATATTAAAAGACGTTGAGCAATAATGAGCTGTTGTCTTATCTCTCCTAATCTTATGTGTTGCGGAACCGTAAACAGAGATAAGCGACTCTTTTTGATTATCCCAAGATGATTCCGAGCGGAAGCTAATTGTTTTGTCGAGTGGCTACAGGCGGAAAAGGCATTATATCTCACCGTTCATCCTACAACATACTGTCAGGCGGCATCCGCTCTATACATGCTTTGACCATGCCTTGACATTTCAATTTCGATTCCACGAAGAAAGAGACGGAGAGAGAGAGAGAGAGAGAGAGAGAGAGAGAGAGAGAGAGAGAGAGAAGGGGGGGGGGTGATTATGATTGTTTAGTGTGTGTGTTTGAGTGTGTGGTGTTCTTTGTGTGTGTTATGCGTGTGAAAAAGAGAAAGGAAGAGAGAGAGAGCGAGAGAGAGAGAGAGAGAGAGAGAGAGAGAGAGAGAGAGAGAGAGAGATGGAGAGATGGCGAGGGGGGGGGGGGGTCACATAGAGCATGTAGAGCGATAGACGGAAAGGGTATGTACGCGTGTGTGTTTGTGTGTATGGTAAGAAAGAGTGACGGACGGAGGCGGAAATTGATAGATGTGTGATAAGCTATATCAATTGCTTATCAATCATTATGCTTCTGAGCATGACCCCCTCCCCCCCTCCCCAAGATCTTAAAGAAAATTATATGCGATTCGCAAGGCTGCACTGCTGCCGTTACCTAATCCACACAACAAATAACCATGGTGGCCGTGAAATAACCACAATTATGATTATAATGGAAGGATTACGCAAGCTATAGTAATGATCCATAAAAATGGCCGATGAAAGAGAGTTATCTATTTTTTCTCCCTTTTCTTAGAATGAGTGCCGGATACAGCTTCACACTCCTAATTTTAAAGTTGTTATCGGTTTCCAAATGGTTTAGGACGATGCTTGTTTATTTTATGCAGTATGATACCCTCATCTCGGGCTGACAGCTTCCCGGTGAATCGCTAAAAACACACTTTAAAGGGAACATCCCCCCTGAAGTAGAAATTGGTTTTGGTAGAAGCAAGAAAGGAACAAATCAATGAAGTTGCAAAAAAAAATAGTCAAACGATAAAAAAAAAATTATGAATTGTCAAATTCTTGATTTTATGATGTCAGCTTGCAAAGTACTATTTTTCATCAGTTGTGTTCAATTTTGTTGTTAAAAAATTCCATTGCACTTACACCTCTATGAAAAAGATTTATTTCTTCATCAAAAAACAGGAAGTGGCAATTTATAGAATCTTACCTCACACAACATAATGAGCAGCTCACAAGTGACATCACAAAATTAAAACTTTAGACACTGTCTTTCCTTTCGTCTTATCCTTTGACGATTTTCGTCACAACTTAATTAATATGTTGCTCTATTTTTTTCTGCTAAAAACAAATTAACTCCAGGGTTGACATTCTCTTTAATGCACAGATTGAGAGACAGTCCCCACAGACGCGACGATACGGATAACCTTTGAAACGCGAGAAATGGCGCGTGGACCAACCATGACCAAAGGGTTCTTCCAAAGATTTTTTATTTACGCTTCATTTTCCTTCAATAGTGCCGTCTTAAAGAAAGACTTTGATAAAAGTCATGAAATTCTGCATGAATCAGCAGTAGACCTTAACAAAAATAAGTATGAAATCTTACAGTCATAGCTTCCGGAACCTTTTCAGAAACAGTAAAAGAAAAAAAAAAACACCCTTGTTTACGTTTGAAACACATTTTTAGTGACTAGATCCACATCGCTGAACGGATCAGCTCTGCACGGTTCGGAGAGCCTGCACGTTCTGCGCTAAGCGTGTTGAGTTTTGGTCGACCCGTCAGTTTCCAGGTCTAATATTGTGATGGAATTTCGTTGTAGGCCTACATCATTGTTCTTAATTGTTACGTTTTTTCATTGTCCTATTTACACGTGTCACTCCACAACCTCTTTTCTGCCGGAAGCATCATGCATTTTTTTTTTATTAGGGGAGACCGGGGTGAAATGGGACAAAAATTACAAGTGGATGAATTTTCTCTTATAACTTTTCTTTTATTCAGAATTGGGAACTCACGTTTTGTACCTTAAGACTACCGATGCTAGGCCACATGATGGTTTGTTGATTCATATCGCTGCAAGACTCACATTACACGTACTCATCATAATTTATGAAAAGCTTCTAAACGGGGAGAAGTGGGACACCTCTGGGAGAAGTGGGACATTGGCTGTGGTAAAGTGGGACGGCTAGGGAGAAGTATCGGAATATGGGGTGAGGTGGGACACAGTTCGGAGAAGTGGGACAGTAAGATGTGGAACAGTGATGTCCCAGTTTACACGCAAAAAATCAAAATGGCGGGTAACTTAAATGTGCACATTTTTGCAAAAACTTAAAATTCAAATTATTAGGACTAACAAGGCCTACTGGATATAGCATGCTAAGTGTCTGCTAAAGCTATAAGAATGAAATCAAAGAGTACTTTAAACTGACTGCAAAAAAAAAAGTGAACAAATAAAATTCAAAATTGCACTAACCAGCAGTTTTTGCGCTGTTGTTTCCATTGTTTTACTGTGTTTACTGTGATACCAAATGCCTATCAGGGGATAAGACCAGTAAGCTGATTGGTTGCAAACTTTTCTAGATGTAGGAGGTGTCCCACTTCTCCCGTGTCCAAATTCACCCTGGTACGGTCTCCCCTAATAACGCTGTGATGGCAGTTGCTAGTGGACGACAAGCGTGATATCCGGGCGTGATATACACAATGGTCATTGTTGTATACTTATTTGATACTCACACATTATTTTATAGGTCCAAATTTGTCAAAAAATGAAAATCTCATTAAATATTCTAATTAAGCCTGATGAAATAGTGTTTGATGGAATGTCGCGAAATAAACTTGTAAAAAAAAATGCCACTCTTGACTTTATGATGTGTCAATTTCATCTTGATTTGAGTTGTAATTTATTTTCTATTGTTAGTCAAAAGTGTAAAAAAAAGAAGAAGAAATAAACAACACAGGAAAAAGTCAATAACTCTAAACAACAACAAGAACAACAGCGCTAGCTAATTACGTCACATCATCAATCATGCACAAAAGTGAACACTGTTCTTACAGTGTACGTGTAAACAAGTTAGAGGAGCCGCGTGAAAGGCGTAGGCCGAATTCTTTGACTGGAATTGAACCATTTTTATTCAGGTCATGTTGTGCGTATCCCGATATGCGTGCAGCATCTAGCTACCAAACTTATCAGATGTCAAAGTAAACGTTATACCTGGACCGTGCAGTCTGGAAACTGTTCTTCATCGAGCTGTAAGTGTTTTTTTTTTAACAGTCTAATTAAATAAACTTGTTAGAAGCTTTGCTGTGTCCAACTCAGTCATGTTGTTGTTGTTGCTGATTGATTTTAGGCGCGTGTTCAATCACACCCGATTATGTACACGCCGTCAATGTCAAACAATAAACGTTAACATTCAACTGTTGCTGTTAATAATGTTGTGAAATTGAATGTAAGTCCAAACTGAACGTTCAGTTAACCTCGTACAGTAAACTGCGTCCTTTCATTGTGTCATGCTCATGGTCATGAAAATTGAAGCGAACAACCTAATGTTAGCCCATAAAGATTAACATCTTTATTTAAATCTAGCCTACACTACAGACTACATCTGCAATAATTGTGCAAAATGAAATGAGAAGCGATGAGGCCAACGTAGATTTGTCTGAAAAGGTGTGTGTGAGACCTCCATCTGGTGGTGGCACTTTGCCTCAAACTTAAAGGGCATAGACTCTATACTGTACTGGGAAGGCAAAAAGCCTTCCAAATGTAATTGTTAGCAATCTTCTTGCCAATGGTCTTAACTTCATGTATTGTCTATTTTTGAAGCTTGCTGAAAGTTATTTGCCCTCAAATGATCTACATTTGGAGTGATGAGTGATTAAATCACAAATCCTCAAAATGTTCGGCCCGAACATTTTGAGGATTTAATCATTAATCATTAATTACTCCATATGTGGATCATTTGAGGGTAAATAACTTTCAGCAAGCTTCTAAAATAGACAATACATATATACATGAAGTTAAGACCATTGGCAAGAAAATTGCTAACAATTACATTTTGAAGGCTTTTTTGCCTTCCCAGTACAGTATAGAGAGTCTATGCCCTTTAAGCCCATCAGTGTGCAATTGGCTCCTTGCCAGTCCACCTTACCCTAGCCCTGGGATTGCTCCTGCTGGTTGCAGTAAACCATACCCTTGCCCTAGGCCTGGCCCTGGGCCTGGCCTTGGCGTGCTTGGCCTTCGATGGCCCCAGCCAGGTTTATCCTTAAATGTATGTTTATTGCATATTTGCACATTAGGAAACAAAGTGCAAGATATTCATTGCAAACATTTGACAAAATGTGTAACTTAAGCATTGACATGAACTGGCAAATTCACTTTAGAAGTGTAGATCTAGTCTCTAACTCTGTTAACACTTAATCAATTCAAACTATACATCTAGTTAGATCTACACCTAGTCCTAGAGTAGACTAGTTAAAAATTAGTGCCTGGTGATGTGTGGGTGCCTTGTTTCATCATTTATGCAGACTCTACCAAGATGATCAGCAAAAATGTCATTTATCAAGAAAATTACGCACCTTGAAGAACTGTAGCCTATTCATATTGAAGATTGGCAAGGAAAAATTGTGTTTTGAATATTGCTTGGTGAAACTTTGCACATGTATTCGGATCACTGAACCTCGAAATTGGTCATTGTTGATAAAGTGTGATATATCTCTGTCATTAGGCCCAACTGCGAGTGCAGTGCTGAAATTTCACCAGTAGGCCTATTGTAATTCGTTCATTTTCTTTTGAGTGATGAGAAGATGACAAGAAACGTTTCACTCCCAACAGGAAAATCACTGAAATGCAAGCTAAAAAGACAGTAATATTGTGAATGAAGATGTGCAAACAATTTTGTCAAGTATTGAACAAATCTACCTCATTTTCCTTTTTATTTTGTATTTTGTTTTGCAATGCGTTAGATTCCCTGGGGCTGATTTCATATTCAGGGTAGGAGACAGTTTGTGGAACACTCACTCTATCTGTTGGCTGGTAATAATTATCATTTTTGTTTTATTTTTGTTTTATTTATTTAAGGTCACTTTCATTGCCCAGATGTGCATTTGGAATACCCCTTAAACACAAGTTTGAATAAATTTTGAAGTCTCAGTTATACAGTGTGTTTTAATTTCCATGTGTAACCAACCACAACAATTCCCAATACACTAAACTTTCATGAAATAAACTTTTATACACTAAACTCTTTAATAAGCCAAGTATAGATTTCAAATTTTGGGATTCAAATTCATGGTGTACAATTATTAGAAACAATCATTTTGGCCCAGAACTTTGAGAAAGTTTACTGGATAAACCTAAATTAAAACACTAACATGTACACATTTCTTGGTGTGAGTAAAACTTCTTTGAATTCACTGAAGCATATCATCTGCAGTGAAACATGTAATGCCGCCCTCCAGGGTTGAGCTATGATCAATTGTGATTTTTCAGTTTGAAAATAATGTGGGTATAACCAAAACAAACAATCATTGCCTTCATTTGAACAGGACAAAGAGCAGACTTTACCTTGAGTGTAAAGATGTTTCACCATGTTTACTAGCCGTATGAGGCCAGACACATTAATTCAGCCAAATGCAACAAAATGGCATGGAATCATTTAAAGAGATAGTTCACCCTGAAATGATTTTGGTTTCAATGAAAGGAGACACATGAAAGAGACATACTAGTGGAGGTTTGACAAAAATCGGTCAAAGGAAAAGAAAGTTATACTTTGATTTTAAAGTTCTGTCGAACCTTCACTTAAATGTTCCTTTCATATGTTTCCTTTTATTGAAACCAAAATAATTACAGCATGAACTATCCCTTTAAGATAAAGCTATAATCTGCCATTTTTGTCCATTTTTTGTAATGTACTGTATGTCTGCTGTCCAGTTCTTAACAAACACATCTTCAAAAGCAAAGCCACTTGAGAATTTGAAAATAGTCATTGTGCCTTTGAGATGTTATTTTTACTTTACAACCAGTATGTGCTTACTGGGGGTATGTATGTTTTGGGCATCATTTCAAAAGCTGGCTAGGGCTCCTTCTGGGCCTTATCCCACCAATCATGATAAAGTAACATATTGAGGTCATCCAGATACATGTCAGTACAATTTATTGAGATTCTTCTTCTCAAGATCCTCATTCCACCCCCAGGGAGTATATAGGGAGAATTGGCTAGCTTATGCCATAATTGCACATTGATTCTTTGGCTGTATTGTCTGAGCGTTTTTTTTTTTTTTTATATTCTCCCTAAGTGACAGTGCATAAGATTAGAGACATCTAGAGGACAATGGATGCCAGAATAGAAAGTATTGGGAGCTGAGGCCTATTCACACCATGCAATCAGAATCAACTCATACCCCTGTAATACTCAATGTGCAGCCTGAGCTTCGATCGTTATCCACTAAGCTCCTGTATTCTGACAAGGAATGGCAATTATAGGTCTTGCATTTACAGTTTGATTATTTTGAGTGGGGGGGGGGGGGGGGGGGGGGATAGGCAGGTATTACAGTGTGGGTTTGACCCTGACTACATGTAAATGTGTATGTACGTACTTGTAAAGAAGTATAGATTTTGATGTATATACATATAGATGTATACAAATGTATGTAGAGAGTTGTACATTACTGACAACTCTTACTGTAGATGTTCTTATGCACATTCAAATTCGATAATACACCAACACAGACTGTACAAATGCAATTCAGCATAAGCAAATAAAGCATGATATTATCTCCACTCATTTCAGGGGTAAATGATAGAACTATCCAAATACCCAAAATATGCAGACCATTACAGTGCACCAAACTGTTTAGCCCAGTATGAATCTTGATACTGGTCAATTAGTTCATGGAATTGCCCACTTTGGGAATGAGTAAACTTTAGCTCAACTGAGTACAGTACATGCTGCAAAGTCTTTTTAGAAGTTATGATGAACCCCATACATGTGCATGTACCAAACAGGTGTACTTGTAGGTCTAATTCAGACCACAAACCATTCCACCGTTCTCCATTTTCAAGTTAAGAATATATGCAGGTTACAATTACTACACTATTAATCACAATGCCAATCATATTTTATCAGGGATATCATGTTTAGAAAAATCTTTATTTTGATGTTTTGATCTTTTTTTTTCTGAACTTTATTTCAGTTGTAGATTTGTTTGGTTTGAGTTTAATCTCCCCCCCCCCCCACAACCCTACACACACAAACCATGCACAAACACACCATTGTCGGCTTTTGGCAAAGCATTTTTTTGAAGGACAGTTTGCTTTTTCCTGTGCTTAATAAGCTATTCATATCTGTAGGCCATAGTACTTTTTTTTTCTAACAATTTATGGTTTTGGCAATGAATAATCTATTAAGGAATAATGAGGAATGGGAGATGGATTGTTATGAAGCGAGCTCTTTAATAGATGTAACAGTACACTAGTGTGAATTCTGCCCCCTACCCCTCCATCCTTAATATCACATATCATATGTATCAGTGAATACATTTTCCACTCACTGGGGTAAAGGGTGAATAAATACCATCAAGTCTCTGGTTTGTACTGCATATTGTACACTTTAAATGAATAAAATGAACTAGTTATGGGCCTGTCTAGTGTCTACAGTAATGGGTACATTTCTGTTACATTTATAGTAACATTTGCATGAATCTCTTAAATTCTAATCATTTTTTTTTGTCTCAAATAAACCAGCCAATGATAATAAAATATCAAAGAAATGTATTGATTTGCACTTTACAAGATTTTGTATGCTTCAAAAAATTTGCCCTGTACAAATTTGCCCTAGCACATTGATAACGGGACAGAAGAATTTGAAATACACTCGCCTGTCCCGTTACCACTCTGATATGGCATATACATGTATGTACAGGCTTATAATGAACATTCAGAGCAGGATCTTAGCTGAAGTTATTTTGGAGGAAATTCAACACTCAATATTCAATATTTTGGTGGTGCAAGGTGATCATAATTTCAAATGATTCAGTTGTGCCCTAAAATATCCCTTTACTGTAGACAGACCCACATATATTGTATTGACAATTCACATGAAACTGAAAAGTAAATAATGAATGACATTGCGGCATCACAGATGCCTTCCACAATGTGATAACCATAGTCGGGTGTGGTATCATTGTGCCTATTTGCTTATTAATACTGATGAAGGTGAAAAGTTAAGGCAAGGGTTATAGTGGTGGTAAAAACTATGGGACCCGTAATTAGTGGAGTGCTGTTCTGCTCTCAAGCATGAGTCCCATTTTTGTTTAAATTCAGGATACCAGGCAGGAATCTTCTCAAATTTATAAAATCGTTGAGATTAAACAAAATTTGAACCCAACAATCATATCACCGTCACATTACACATTTAGTATTGTGTACAGTATGTGTAATCTTGATCATGGGCAGGCTTAAACATGGCCCGTCCCTTTTACAAACATCTGCAAATGTCATGAAAGTTTGCACATATTTAACACGTACCAACTGAAATTTTAAGATCAGAGGGACTAACTTCTGTAGAATAAATGAAAATCTAACTAGTTTCCACCGAGATTTGATTCTAATCGATTGCAGATCGTGGACACAAGGTGACATTATATAGCCACTATCTCCCAAATGATGACAAAGTCAGGGAACTTTCAGAATTAGGTCTGCAAAAGGATGGGCTACATGTATCTTTAAGAAGTTCTCGGCGAATATTGTGTTGTTGACTCCCTTTCTGCCGGGAAACTCTATGGGATGTGAGTATCTTTTTTGTTCAAGAATGTTTCAGGTAGTGCATAAAGGGTTAAGTGCATTTTACAATGTACATGTCCATGTACAAAACATTTCATATACTATAGTACATTTTATGGAAGATTTCTGGCAAGTAACTGTTTGTTTTCTCAATGCTTCGTGTATAGTATTCCTTTATGTTGCATTTATTGCTCGACATGATAAACCTACCTAATGCACATTTTCTTATTGATGGTACTTCAAACACACATATTTGTATGGTGTTTTTTAGACGTTGTTTAAATGTTTTCTTCTGATTTTAAAATGATTGTGTGCGCACAGTGCCACAGGGAAGTTCTAATTTGTGTGCCCGTGATGTCAATAGCTCGGCTCAAGCTTTGATGTGCTGCAAACTATGGTTGGTACCAGGAGCACTTTGCCTTGTTGGGCTCTTCTATCTCCCAGGCAGATCTTCTCTAATGCTGCTATAAGCTGTGGGCCCTCTTTTGTCTGCTGGCTAAACAGGGATGAATAGAGATAGAGATAGGGAGGGAGGGAGAGCAAGAGAGAGAGAGAGAGAGAGAGAGAGAGAGAGAGAGAGAGAGAGAGAGAGAGAGAGAGAGAGAGAGAGGGAGAGAGAGAGAGGAAGAGAGAGAGAGAGGGAGAGTCAAAGAGAGAGAGAGAGAGAGAGAGAGAGAGAGAGAGAGAGAGAGAGAGAGAGAGAGAGAGAGAGGAGAGAGCAGGAAGAAAAGAGAATAGAGTAGGGGCACAGTGGGCCAACTTCAAAGTCAAGCCTAAATCCTGGCAGGAGACCCAGCTCTATTCAGACTCCTTTTGCAACAAAGGAACCAGGGGATTAAAAGAGGGTGCAGAGAGATAACTGTTAGAGGGGCTTTGTGGACTTTTGTGTACAGAGTTTACAGAGTATTATAGTACTGGCTTGACTTTGCCAGAGCTGCGTGACCTACATGTATTCTCTAGTTTCAGACCAATAGCCTACATTGAGTGAGACACCTGTACTGTTATAATGCATGCACTTGCCAGTTTATGTCTAAATGGAATTCAAATGTACATGTTTATGTTTATAGAGTTGGTGTCATGAGGCTGAGCAGTCTTGTTCCTGATATTGCCTTCCATAATTCAATTGAGACATTTCATTAGAGAACAAGATATTTGTAGTTTTGAGGGGGAAAACAATGTGCATTTTAGAAGAAGTAAAGTTAAAACTGAACATGTATGCCCTCATGTACATGTACATTTTATTTTGTGGTCCATGTGTATGCTACATGTACAAACTGTTAAACAGGTTGTGATGAAAACCTACACATAGTCTTAAAGAAATCTGTGTGGAAACTTCTTATTCATTTTTATACACGTGCACTGGGTTTTGCATTTAATGTTGTGTACATTGAAAGCCTAAACACTGCTGTGCATAGTGAATGCCTTTAGATTTACAGTCCCTATTGTGAGTGTGTGCAGCTTTGAGCAATCTATTGTTCACACTTCCTGTTCTATGTTCATGGTCTATTTCACGATATCTTTTCAATTTAAGCTATCAACATTCTTCTTTTAAGATGACCACTAAGTGCATACACATTGTAGTATATCTACCATTAATGACATTCTGAAAGAGAGAGAGAGCAGTAGACTTAGTTCAATCAGTGCTTTACATATACTGAGATATAAGATTCACCAACTGACAATGCTTTCCCTGTGAACTGTGTGGGTGGATTGAATGTCTGGAGACGTGAAAATTTTTGGGAATGTTTTCCAAGAACTTAATGGGCACGTAGACTATAAACATACACAACAGCTCAAAGGAATTGGCATAGGGAAAGGGAAAGGGAAGAAATGTAGAAATGTAAATGTAGATCATTTGAGGGCAAATAACTTTCAGCAAGCTTCTGAAATAGACAGTACATGAATTTAAGACCATCGACAAGAAGATTGCTAACAATTACATTTTGAAGGCTTTTTTTTCCCTTCCCAGTACATATGCCCTTTAAGTCAAGAGATGATGATGTTGGATATTGGCTCTATCTCTCTCTCTCTCTCTCTCTCTCTCTCTCTGTCTCTGTCTCTCTCTCTTTCTCTCTCTCTCTTCTCTCTCTCTCTCTCTCTCTCTCTCTCTCTCTCTGTCTCCCTCTCTCCCTAAGTCCCTATTACCCTCTCTTTTACTGTCACTCATCCAATCTATACCACCACACCCAGTGATTTACTGTACTGCATCAATTTCGTGGTTTCATTACAAGGTAATAATTTGGTGATTTATGAAACTATCTTGCTTATATAGGATGGCCCTTGGCCTTTTGTGTTTAGAGTTTCGATTCTTGAGCATTATTTATAAGGGCAGTATGGGTTTAGGTAGACACGTAGACTATACAAACTTTGTACACTGATGAACAAATAATTGAGTATACTCATACGTATGTACTGTGCATGTAGAGGAGGAAGAGAGGGAGGGGGCGGGAGAATGAGGGGGAAGAAGAGGAAGGAGGAGAGAGAGGGGGAGAGGGGGAAGGAAGGAAGGAAGGAACAAGGAGGAAGAAGAAAAGAAACAGCACAGGAAGATGAAGTGATGGTAAGAAGAGATATTGCAAAGGACAAACTGTACAAAGATGCTTAGATCGTGGATGTTGCACAGAATGTGCTACTGGTACTTTTTATTATTAAGTACACAAAATCATTATTTGCAAATTTGCACAAAAATCACTAAGCATACAGAGTGCACGTGCAGCATTTTTTTTAAAATCCCGGTTAGATTTGTGGAAAGTCAATAACGCTAGAAAGATTTTGTACATAACTGGTGCTATCAGTAATCAATGATCCGAAATCACTATGCAGATTTGGATGAATGGCCAAATAATTGCTGAATTAATCGCTGGGTGAACGTTGTATTTCAAAAGCTGTATCCTGCTTTGTCCTGCACTTTTTGATGTGCACCTTTTGATGCGTGAATGAGCGCGAGGAAGGTGAGTTCATTAATCCAGCAGATGACTTCCTAGAAGAGATGGCAATTACATCTTCTTTCCTTGGGATGCAGAAGCTTAAAACAAATTGTGGATTTACATCTCTAGAGTGAAATTGTCCCCAAAACGACAGTATACCGGTGCTGTCTTTCCAATTTAGCTGCTTTCAAATGAGTAGTTTTCGTCATGTAGTCATAACTTCCTCCAAATCTGTGGAGTAATGAGTTATGACATTCACCTAGAAAGTATCTAGAAAGTCAGTTTCAATAGAGTATTGAAATGTGACGTCATATAAGCATATTGTCAAGACAACTGGTTCTAAACTATGTGGGTGATCATAGCGGGTTCTCACGCATTGGGAGTGCATGATACTACCCGGCTAGACAATGTCAGATTAGTTAATCTCTCTTCAGGGATGTTGTTTAGAAACCTGCATAACAGTGGGTGTGATGACACCGGTACTGCTGTGGTACCTATCAGTGAAATGCACTCTGAATATAAGTTGTTGCAACTGGGAAAAACCTTGGATGAGCTCTGGGGTTGCCATAGTAATATATTGTTTGGAAGACATGCATAAGATTTGCATACATACCACAAATAATCTAGAACCCAGTACGCAGACTTCTTTAGGAGACAAACACTTTTTAAAAACAACATGCCTTTTGGTCAAGAAATCTTTCTCCTGAATCATGAGCAAGACAGCAAAATTTGTGGGTCATTTTCATTAGACTGAAAGCACTAGGGAAGATATCCTGAGCTCAGTACTTGCAAGTGCGTGTGGACGCCGTAGTACATCATGTAAGGATCAACAGCTGGATGGTTATCGGCTCTGACATAAATGGGTGAAATATCACGCTATGGGTATTGGCTTCTTTTGGTCTAAAGAAGACACGATTCAAACTTTGGTCTAATTTTTGTCATTTTGTGAGCTCCTTTCTAATACAAACATATCTTAGTTGCAGGAGATAATGGTTGTAAGTTTGGGCTAAATTGGATTTACAGAGTATAATTTCATATTGATTATTGTACATGTACACTACAGCTCAAAGGAATTGGCAAAGAGAAAGGAAAAGGGAAGAAAGAGAAGGAGCCGCAGTTTTAAACAGCACTATATTTTGTCCAGTTCAGCATGAAACGCATGCTTCAGCCTAAAAAGCATCATGTTTCATGCCGAACTGGACAAGATATACCGCAGTTTAAAACAGTGGCTCCTTTTCCCTTTCTTCCCTTTCCCTTTCCCTATGCCAATCCTTTGAGCTGTAGTGTACATTGCTAGAAGAGTCTGGCTTTTGAGACTAACTGTACCTGTACATCTATCTTTGCAGCAGAGTTCACCCAGCCCTATCCATTGCAAGCGGCAAACCAAACTTTTGTTGCTGTAGCCTAGCTTACGGGCTTTTGGACTTTTCTAATTTAAATTGAATTAGTGTCTAGCATTCACAAGACTTGTCACTCTTTCTCCTCTTTTCTCCTCACGCCTCAGAAAATAATAGGGATGACTAGTCTATGGCAGCCAGACCTGTGTATTGATTATTGTAGTGTTGGAGTGAGAAAGCCAATCGCCTGGCAGGTAGGCTTCTGCTGCTGCTGCTGCTGCTGCCATTGCGTTGTTTGCGACTGCTGATTGGAAATCCTAGTCCCTTTAAAATAATGGAGGCACCAGTCCCCAAGGAGCGCAGCCTGCAAGTGATCGTCCCTTTGGCTTGTTCTTAGTTCAAACTAAGCCAATCCAACTTGAACTCCGTGGCCTCTCAGACTCTTAGGCTCCTTATATGGCAGGGTATCATAGTTTCCCATACTCCAATTTCACCCTAGATATGTTGTTTTCGGTTGTGTGAGTATTTTGGGCATTTTCCCCACACACTCCAAAAAGCTTCTTTTCACCCCTTTTGTGTCTCTGCCACTCTTCGGCACATGTACAGCATAAAATTTGTTTTTACCTTTTTCGGGAGGGTGCAAGTAGAAAAGACATGTGTGGTATAATTTGTGATGAATACCGTACATCTGTCATGAAAGATAAAAGACACATGTTCATCATATTGTTAACATCAAATATTATCAAATGTGATCTTCCTAAAAGATAAATAACTTTTGGTTTATTATTCCCTTTTTTAAAATCAAAACTACCCCCTAAGCTACAATTCTCTCTTTGCTTCTTTTCTTCATTCTGCGAGCTTTAATCCTATTTGCTTGACAATACAGGCTGTAATTTTTAGAGTGATGAGCAATATACGTGTGCAGAGAAATGTGCACAAGGTGAAGCTTAGAGCTGCATGTTTACAACACTGTAACTTGTAGTCGTAGTAGGATTATGCAAATAATAGCCCTAAATCCATTTGTGTCATTGATGATTGTGTCATTGTGTCATTGTGACCCTGCAGAAGATTTTGCAGACCTAATGCCGTCTTTGCCAGGAGATTGTGTCTCAAAATGTGTTTTGTGCATGTAAAATTCAAGGAAATTCCTTTCCATATGTGTCTTCTATTGGTCTCAGAAAGTCTTTATGCCAGAAATCAATGGTAATCTTGTATTGAGAACATTTTTTTTTTTTATCATAGATATTTCTGATATTTCTGAATGTTAGATTTGGCAAGGTTTCAGGATGATTATACTGTACATTGGGCATTTGCTTGTTCATTGTATTACATTATGCTATCATTGGTGAGGTAGTTATATCAATTTCCAAGCTCTCTCTCTCAAAAAAAAAAAAAATTGTGAAAATCCTGTGTTCTAAAAATACTCAAATACTACGTACCTGTCATTGGTGAGGTAGTTTTATCAATTTCCAAGCTCTCTCTCTCTCTCTCTCTCTCTCTCTCTCTCTCAATTTTTTTTTTGAAAATCCTGTGTTCTAAAAATACTCAACCTCCCAAAATATCTTACAGGTAGCCTTTTTGTTTACACACTTATACACTAACTTACTGCGTATTTCCTGACACTTAAAAGTGATACATTCTGGGAAATTGCACCAAGTTTCTAGGCTATTAAAAAGGAGCGTGGCACCTCACTAGTATACATGTATCTGTGTACATGTATCAGTGGCGACACAAAATTATGATGTGAGTATGAGGGGAAAAAAATGATGATAGTGCGTCTACCAACAACAGCTCCTCATGAAACTTTACTTAGCCTATTTAGTTACTCAATTGCATCAAAATGCATGCATTGTAGTAACCAACTACATGTAGGTTAGTACGCTTTCATGAATATGGCCCCTGGTAAATATGTGACCCCAAAACTGTGGTTGTAACAAGATGGCCAAGACTGACACTTCAAGGTTCTAGCAGAACAAGATGTCTTTGTTTCAGCTCTCTCAAGTGGGCTTATTAAATATTGGATGTTTACAAGTGTATGGTGAGGTATTTCTGCTCTCTCTTTGGCTTGACATGGGGAAAATGTCAAGTTTAAACACAGTGCTTTGGCCTGAATTGACCTGGCTGGTGTACTGTTTCACCCGGTCAGTGTCAGAGCCGAGTATGGAAATTCAGATTTAATCTGCAAATCACTGGTGATGATGGTGGTGGTGGTAGTGGTGGTGGTGGTAGTGGTGGTGGTTGTGGTGGTGGTGGTGTTGGAGGTAAGGGGGTGGTTAAGTCAGGGGTATTGTGTTCTTGGTTCCCAATCTGTGAACTTGCATCAATGGGCAGTTCATGGCTTGGTATTGTAAGGGATAAAGTTGCATGAAGCATATGATTGTCACTGTTGGTAGGTAGTGGTTTTATACATTTGAAACTAAACTAATTATCATGGCTATACAGCATAATCATTCTTCACTGTATATTTGCCGGCTGGCTTTTCTCCACTCAGATACTGAGCAGCGTGACTCCTGCGTAATCTGCTGTAAGGACAATAGACGACGAGCTATGAATACAATTTTAATTCCTCGTAGGGCACAAATAAGCCACACCCCTTTGGTTTAATTGTAACCGGACCCGAATTCATAAAGCCTGTAAATCTAAGGCCATGTAAAATTGATTTCATGTTGATCATCCCCGCCCGCTTCCTTTTTTCCGCCCGCCTCCTTTTATTTGATATTTGATATATTTTTTTTTTATTCAGAAAACAACACAAAATTCTATAATATGCAGTTTTTCCACCTTTTCTTCAAATGCGCTTTTCAAATAACATTGAACAAACAACCTAAGACTCTAGAAAAAATTGTAGGGACAGTAATTTTCCGCGTCAAAAATGGTCTTTTCCCGTTTCAGCAGATGAAAATGGACATTCCGTTTCCCCATAGACTTTGTGTAGCGGTACATGATAAAGTTTACACAGAAAGTCAATACGAATTGAGTAGCGATATCAAAATTTATATCAGCCACTGTACCAACAACTCATTAGAATCCATTCTAATCGGTTCAATCGGCGCACAAAAAAGATTTTGACAAACATATTTAACATAAATACATCCTCACCTTTCATATTAATAGCATTTTGTCACGATTAAGTAGAATGTTATCGGTAATTTGGGGGGTTTTTTGACATCGTTTTGATCAGTCAACGATTTTTGCCTATCCGCCATTTTGTTGTGATATCTTTGAACGTAGAGGGCAGCAACACATATCCGTGTTCAGAGCCGGAATCACTACAGGAATACATACGGTGTGTGCATGTTTTCCATGCGGCCGACCCCGGCCTGCGCGAGGCCAGGGTGAGGGGTACAATCGGGTGCACTGGAGTCGAATGCAGTCTGATTATCATGATTGTAGTGAAGTGAGATCGTGTTTTGTGGCCATCTCATCTTTGAATTTTGTTTAGATTTTGGAGTAATTTCTGTTGATGTTCCTTGTATTTTGAGGAAAAACAAGGTTTCCAATGAAAATTTTTATTATCATATTATAACTAATGTAGATATACAACATAAATATGTTAAAACAACAAAGACAAAAATGACAATGTATTAACAAAATTTAATTTTATATTTAAAATAAAGGCAACATTTAATATTTAAAAAAAAACAGAAAAGAAACCTGTTGAAGAAAGCCAAAATTGATATTTTGGGGGAAAATCACACTACAGCAACGTTGGTTGATATGCATGTATATTCAATCGTATTATATACTATTTTTACACGCGGCAGCCATCTTGGGAAAAATATCAAATATCAAATAACATGGTACACCCTCCTCCTCTTTTTCAAAAAATCCGGACGATCAACATGTAATCAATTTTACATGGCCTAACACATACATGTACATGTGTTAAAGTTTCCTGCTTGCATAACATGGCATTGAACTATAATATGTTGACAAATGTAAAGATTTCAACTAAGATTATTTTTTTTATTTTCAGATGAAATGATTTGTTTTACAAAGCAGATGTTTCCTGTTTTCATGCTATCATACATTTTGGAAAAACACTCCTTTGTGTGTTTTCTTTGAAACTACATTTCTATGTTTCTGAAAAAGATATTTGCATTAGCTATGTACGTATGTATCTAGAGGTGTAAGGTATTGTAATGATGAAGACCCTCAAGGACTGTTTCTGGTTTTCAGACTAACAACACTGCGGCATACATGTATTGGTTATGAGCATCACAATATCTTTTAAGGCCTGTATGTGTGCCCCTTTTGGTGATTAAAAAAAAATAAAGTTGTGTCAATTGCCCAGAAAAAAAAGGGAGGATATTGTTGATATTCCTCACAATAATGGGACTCAAACATGACTTTGAATGGGTTCATGTTGACCATGACATTTTATTTGTAATTTTGGCCTTGTCTAAATTTATAGTCCTTGCGAACCTTTGTACTGAGATTTTTTTTTTTTTTTGAAAATCACAAAACAAGAACAAACTCCATGAGATCATTGCTGTTATCATGGACATTTCTTGTCAGCTTAATGATTAGGGAGGATAATGAAAAAAAAAATGATGATCACCAAAACAAATGTTAAAAAATAGCAATTTGCATTTGAATGGGAAACTGTTCCTGAGAGCCAAATTTAATATTTTGTGGAATTCTCTGTGTTAGTCCACTTTACTGTCAAGTTTCATATTTCACAAACTGGACATTTAAGTTTGGACTTGTGGTAAATGCAATGTTTTTAAAGAATTTTTTTCTGACAAAAAAGGTGTACCCTGCCTTTAAGTCTCTTTCCTTGTTTTGATGTGGTGATAATCGTAGGATCAGAGAAAGACATTCCTGCATAGTCCATAGCTAATTGGCCCATGATACCTGAGAAATGAATGAACACCTGCACATGATGTGTGCATTGTTGTGTGTCAATCAGTCATCCAGCGACGCTCCGAGAGAATAACTCGGCTTTCCTGTTTTCAAACCTGCAGTGGAGTGCAGGAATTGTCACAAAAGAGCCGTCTTCATTGGGGCGAAGTTTCAAAGTGAGCGTGATAATTTCTGATGTACATGTACTTTCTTAGCCCGATCAGAAAAAAATGTGCATGCTACTTGTGTCTTCATTAGGTCACACATTTTGGTTAGGAAATCTTCGCAAATCTTAGTCTAGTTTGGTAAACAGATAGCCATTCAATCAAATTATTTCTTGTACATGTATGAGCTTGTATGAGCCACAACAGCCAAAGACCCTTTTTGTAATGGTAAAAATGTCCTTAGCCCCACCTATGAAAAGGGGCTAAGCTTGGACCACTTTCTGTTCAGACTAGTTTTTACCAGTGGGCTAGTCCTACCGATAGCGCAGGATTACTTGGCCCTGCAAAAAAGCAGGGCTAACCCCACAGTTGTGGTGCCAAGCCATACAATCTGGGGCTAAATAAGAGCTCCAGTCTGAACAGATATAAACAAAACAAACCAAAGCAGTGCTAAGCTCACAAGACTGAAACAAAGTAACCAATCAAAGGTAAGCTTAGGCATGCCGGGTGAGCGAACTTGATGCAGTTAACTGAGTACTAAAGAGCACAAGATATGCACTAGTAGTTATTCCTATTAACCTAAGCTCTCATCTGGGTTTTTTTTTTTTACTGATTTTAATGTGAACGTCATGGATTTCGTTAGCCGGGTTCAGGCAATAAGTATGGGGCTAAGAATGCTAGTGTAAAAAGCCTCTAAAAATAGTATGGGGTTAAAGATACTATGGGGCTAACATTGAATAATATGGGGCTTTAAAGCGCAATGTAAAAAAGGGTACTTGTATAAGGGCTACTACAGGCTCTATGTAACAGCAGCAGCTGGACGCTCTCAGCTCTAGCTTGGATGGGGAATAAAGGGGTGTCTTCATTAGCACGATGTGGGCGAAATAGCTAGCTAGTTCTGATCGGGTTAGCTAGCCAGATCACGAAATAGCTAGCTATTTGCGTATTCATTAGCCAGATCAGGAGAAATAGTTAGCCATTTGGTTGAGAAAATTTCCCAAGAAATCTTGGGCTAGATGGAGCAAGCTCGGGGTGTCTTCATTAGCTTGAAAATTTCCCAACCCCGGCATGCATCAATGCGCACTGAGGCATTGTTTACATTAGGTTCTTATACGTGCGTGAATGCGAGCTTACAACCGAAGCCATGCAGTCGTGGCCTCTTCCCATCGCTACGCATGTGCGAACATCGGGATATTTTATTCATCCCGAGTTTCAAGCTTACGTATCCGAGTTTCAAGCTAATGAAGACGTGATTGCAACTTCAGGCTAGTTCCCCAGATCAGCAAAATGGCTCGCTATTTCGTCTGATCGGGCTAATGAAGACGCACCTACTGTGCGTTATTTAGTGGTTTCGGGCTGCTACCATGTCAAATATCAACTTCAATAGCATAAAACTCCAGTCAAGAAAGACTTGGTGCAATCGCCATGCCCATAGACACACATGTTATACGCTGGCGAGGATTTGAACACCCCACCACCCTCTGAGGCAAACTTAGCGTTTTGAATCAGTGTTTCTCAATGCTGATTCAAAACGCTGATACTAGCTCAAATTGGATGTGAGCACAGCACATGATGATTGAATGTAGGTAATCCATTTAGAGAAGTGTTGATGTTTGCTAATGGATGTGTTCTGGCCCAACTGACAACCAATAGTATGGGAAGAAGCGATGGCAGGAAAACACTCTAGCATTTTTTTTTGTGTGTGAATCTTTGCAAAACACACAATTCAGAAGGAGGAACCACCAATATTTGCACTGTTTTTAAAATGTTTGAATTATGGCTTTGATTGTGTATGAGAGAAAATATGAGTATGGGTTGGTGGAGGGGGTGGGGCATTCTGTGTCATTTATCCTCCAAATTGAATCCCTGTTCATGATACAAAAAGACCTATATCTGGAAACTTCTTGTCACAGTTTAGTGCATTTATTTCATGAGATTGAGTTTAAAAAGGAGCCCTCACTAATATTCCCCCCCCCCCATTATTTATAAAAAGTAGAAATTTTGTTGCATATAAAAGATTTATTTCAACAGGGATCGATTGTGAGATGTTTTTAAAATGCATTTGATTCTCCACCTCACAGACTCTCTCAAAACCTTGGAACCAGTTTGGAAAGAAACCTCTTGCTGGCACATCTGTACTCTACATTGTAAGTCATTCTCAGAAAAGGTAATTCATATCCCTAATCCTTCCTCATCATTCCTTTCCTTTGCTTCAGATTTTTTCATGTAAAATTTAGAAGGTCATTGATTTTTTTTTGCTGGTAAGTGGATGGAGTTCAAGTTAAATAATAAAGACACATTGTCTGTACTTCAGCATCACACTGCATTAAAGCTTTGATAATCTGCAGAGATTCTTGTACCAGTAGACATGTTAATATCCTTGTATTATAACTAGGCAACAGTCTCTAGAAAAGGTTCTTTTACTGTCCCATCATCAGTAGGTGCGTCTTCATCAGACGAAATAGCGAGCTATTTTGCTGATCCGGGGAACTAGCCTGAAGTTGCAATTGTGTCTTCATTAGCTGGAAACTTGGGATACGTAAGCTTGAAACTCGGGATGCCTAAATTATCCCGATGTTTGCACTTGTGCAGTGTGCGACGGGAATAGGCCACGACCGCATGGCTTCGGTTGTGAGCTCGCATTCACGCACGTAAACAATGCCTCGTGTGCGTGGATGCATGCCGAGGTCAGGAAATTTTCAGGCTAATGAAGACGCTCAGAGCTAGCTCGAGCTAATTCGCGAACTAGCTCGAGCTAGCTCCATCAAGCCCAAGATTTCTTGGGAATTTTTCTCGACCAAAGAGCTGGCTATTTCGTCTGATCTGGCTAATGAAGACGCAAAAAGCTAGCTATTTCGTGATCCGGCTAGCTAACCCAATCAGAACAAGCTCGCTATTTTGCCTACATCGGGCTAATGAAGACACCCCTAGTGTGTAAGGCACATGGGTGTAATTAGTGTACTTGAGATTCTTGAAATTATGACCAACGTCTTTAATAGCATGTTATGACATAAGGCTTTATAGAGAGGGTTAGCCAAGTCAGTGTATAGCCTCTTGACCACAAATACCATGGGAGGGAAGGGACAAAAACATGGAGATAAAAGCCCATAATTTATGTGTCTTCCATCACTGAAGGATGTGTGTGAATGGTCACCTGTTCAAGATAAATCTCCTCTTCCACACAAAATAGGGCTCATCGCCAAATGATGTGATCTGGAGAATGCCTTACTCCCACTTCTACCAGACCCAGCTTTCACAAAGGTTTTGATCAGGCTCTTAGAGCAAAGTTTAAACAGAGGGTAGCCCTTTTGCAGGTAAAAAAAAATAGATGTTGTTGAAACTGTGCAAAATAGAAGAAAATACTATACATGTACGAACTTCCCTCCCAATAAAAGAAGTGAAAACTGACTGGTTTTGGACTTGACTTAAACAATCCATGCAGAGTGATCATACTGGTCTCAGTTATCACCATTACTGGATACCCATCCGTGTTAGCGGCCAGCAATACAGGAGAAATTCAGCACTGCTCCAACTCTGTCTCTGGGAGTATTTAATGGTAGTGTGACTGCACAGCTCCAGGATTTAACATTTATTGGGAACAAATATGTTATACTCCTGAAGTCGGAACTTGCTTCCTGTTTACAGCAGCAGTTCACTTGGATCGATCTTTGAAAACTTTAAAGTGGAGAAGGAAAGTCAGGGTTCACTTCTAGAAAAACAATTGTAAAGTTTTGAGATTTTCATCAGTAAAAAAAGTGTACTTGAAGTACAATAATTGTCTTGCAATTAAAGAAATATAATGTCTAACTTGTAATTCCTGGTGGAAATGCCCTAAGTATGTGAGATATTGCATGCCAAGAAAAGCATGTTTGCATACATGTAGTTCTATTGCTTTCATTTTTGCAGGGAGCATTCTAAAAGTGCATTAGTTCACTGATATGTCAATCTGATTTGAATAAAAACATGTTATGCAATTTGTGAGAAAAAAATATTGATTTCACCCTCTATAAAGGAGCACATGCTTTAAATTAATGCATTCAACATAACTATTCGTAGAAGGGTCCATGATATAACCATGCAAAAGTGCAGTAAACTTTGAAATTATCTTGTGTGGGATGTGATACCAGGAAACTAAAGTCATTCCTTGTTGTGGAAACTGGTCCTATAGTTTGCTCATATTCTGTAAGCCTTCTACAGTAACTTTGTCAACCAAAAGCCCTACTTATAAAATCTCATAACTGTAAAGTTGATGGCAAATCAGTGGGAAGCTGATACTTCTTGAAGTTTACCACCATCCCATTCCTTGATAATGCTGGCAGTCATTAATGTTGGATCATTTAGGATCTGTGATGTAACTTAATGTTATGTTAGTATGAGAGCTGAATACCAGTTGCACAATCAACAGCAGTGCAAAGCATTTGTACTAAACATTCTTTACGTTTGCCTGGCATATCATTGGCTATTGCACTTTATATTCCTTGTTGGACTGAACAGGTCAAACGTTTCATTCAAACAAATGTGCAGTCTATCATAGTCCACGACCGTTGAATCGCTGGTGGCATGAAGTCATTATTGCGACCTATGATTGGCTTGTTAGGATCGTTTACAACTTCGTCATGTCTCACACATTTTGGATTTGAACATGGTTGATATTTTGCTGGATCCTGACCCTTCTACAAGGAGAGGTTGACAAAAAATGTTATTTTCAGAAAGTACAAAAGATTCTGCTTCAGATTATTTATAAGTGTTGTGGGCTCAAAAGCGATTGACATTGAAATATAGAGTGTATTTTCATATTTTTTTAAAAAAAATTAGAACCACATATTTATCTCAAATTTGCAATATTTTTCTGCCTGTTTTAATTGGATGTTTTTTTCACACTTGGTGAATTTCGACCTCAAACATACAGTTGCAAAAGAAAGTGATATCGCAATTTGAAAAGGAGATCTTTTCCAAGGTTCGAAAGGTCAAGTGAAGGTCACAACTACCGAGCTGAAAATGTAAGCGTGTTTTCTGCTGCCTGCTGACTGGCTGTGTGGCCTCTTGATAATATTATTGTGTTGAGATCACCTCGTACATAAAGTTTTAAAGGGAATATGATGTACTCGGAAGACAAAAAGCCTTCAAAAAGGTGATCTTGAGCAATCTTCATGCCAATCGTCTTAAATTTGTGTATTGCCAATTTTAGAAATGTACTGAAAATGATTTGACCTCACGTGATCCATACATGTATTTGGAGTAATGAGTGATTAAATTACAGATCCTCAAAATGTTTAGGCCAAACATTTGTGATTTTTGATTTAAATGATAAATATTATTCCAAATGTGGATCATTTGAGGGCATATAACTTTCAGCATGTTTGAAAATGGACAATACATGAATTTAAGACCATTGGCAAGAAGATAGTTCACGATCACCTTTTTGAAGCCTTTTTGTCTTCCCAGTACAGTATATATTCCCTTAAACCATCTCCCTTAGAGCAGTTTCTGTACTATTGCCCTGAAGTGAATACTTACCACAGGAAGAAATTGGTGCTTCACACTGTCCATCTATAGAGGCCTAAAGTAGAGCACATTTGGTTGAATTTTATATAAAGTTTGACCAGATAAGTCCAACAAGGAATATAGTGCAATAGCTGATGATATGCCAGGCAAACTTTGGGAATGTTCAGTACAAATGCTTTGCACTGCTGTTGATTGTGCAGCTGGTATTCAGCTCTCATACGTTTCACTAACATTAAAGATTGTTCGTCCCTTTTGCAAGCTTAAAATTTGAAATCGTCTATCACGATCGTAAATTGAAGAAAGTGTGATTCAAGACCATTTCTAAGAATATAGCATGTTGAAGCTTTCTGTATATGTACAAAATTTCAGCCGTTAAATTTCAAACCGACTTTTTTCGTACTACGAAAAAAGTATTAGTCTTTGTTACAGTATCTATGTGGTTATTATGCGTGTGTGAAATCCTAATTTTATGAGTAACTACCAAACTTTGGAGATGATTCCTTCCATAAAACAATTTTTTTCATAATGCGTTTCATAATTTAATAAACAGATTAATCAATAAAGCAGATATTTCAACACAAACTGCTAAGAGCCTGAGGTAAAGACTATTAATTAGACGTTGTTTACGTGCATTATTTGAATTTCACACTACGTATCAGTTTCAAATTTTGAATATAGAGCTTGCTAACATTTCTCTATATGTTTTGCCAATGTTTTGATGATTTTGTGGTGATCTGAAAAAGGGACTGGCTGTCTTTAAGTTACATCACAGATCCTAAATGATCCAACATTAATGACTGCCAGCATTATCCAGGAATGGGATGGTGGTAAACTTGAAGAAGTATCAGCTTCCCACTGATTTGCCATCAACTTTACAGTTATGAGATTTTATAAGTAGGGCTTTTGGTTGACAAAGTTACTGTAGGAGGCTTACAGAACATGAGCAAACTATAGAACCAGTTTCCACAACAGGGAATGACTTTCCTGGTATCACATCCCACACAAGATAATTTCAAAGTTTGCTGTACTTTTGTATGATTCTCTTGACTTCATTCATTTAAAGCATGTTATCCTTCATAGTGGGTGAAAATCAACATTTCTTTTCTCATAGATTTTATAGTCTGTTTTTATTCAAATCAGACTGACATGTCACTGCACTGTTATGCGTTATTCAAGAACTCTTCCCCTCCATGAAAAAAATGAAAGAAATATAACTCCGCAAACATGTTTGACTTTGCATGAAATATCTTCTATATGTACAGTATATCTATTAGGGCAATGCCACCATACTAGGTTAGGTTAGACAGAGATCTTGCAAAACACTGCTGTTTGTCACTTCTTTGAGTGAAACAGTAGAAAAATGTCAGTCGCACAAATAGTTTAACATGTAAACTCCCATAGGGACTCAAACACAAACTGATCGCCTCTCGTTAAATGCAAACTTATGCTGATGAAAGTACTATTGACGGCTATTTATGCAATAAAAGTACTATTGACAGCTATTTATTTTAAATGCAAATAAGGTACTTTTGCTAGGATGATATGTAGTTCATGCCTGTCAACCAATCAGGTAACAGGATTATCAAGGTGAGGATTATGATATCTCATACTGGTATTAAAAAGAAAAAAACACTGGCACCCGTGCTTATTATCGTTGAAAGCAAAAGTGCAACACTGCATCTTGTCAAGTTATTTGTAAATTGACATGCTTGGAAAGGTGTTGTTTTGAAAGATAAACATTTTCTAGATCACTTACATTAAATAGGAGCTCCTGAGGGATTGCATCGCATCCCTGTTGAATGCCTCTAACATCTGTCCCCTGGCTCACCCTGGATTCACAAAGTCCTCAAACATTCAATGGGCAGGCCATCCATGCTACTTTTCAATCACCCCAAATCTAATCAGATTTGCCTGCGTTGTTAGTTTCCACATATCGTTTATCTCCTGTTGAAAGCAGCATGTGTCTTAGTCTAGGTACTAGGCTGCGAGGTGCATGACGTCATACATGTAGCTCCTCTGGCTTCGGATTGGGGCATAGTCTGTAATACCAGACATAGTTGTTAACAGACTGGGTTGTGTCCATGCACCTCACAGCCTGGTACCTAGGCTACATGTGTCTTTTTCTTTCTGATCTATCCGAGAACCTTTTCATACCTATAAGTTATGTTATGGAATGTAATCTTGATAGCTTTTATGTGACTTAAACATTGAAATGTTACATATAATTCTAACACCCATTGTTGGTACTGGTTGTTGGTAAGCAGCTATTATGCATCTGTGGCATTGTAGGCACTGCATGGCTTTCAACATTTTTACTCTTGTAGATTACGGACTGGTAATAATAGGGACCTTTCGCTTTGGACGTGAAGCCAGGCGTCACCGTGAATGACGTCACTTTTACGCACAGCGCATCCGTCAACTTCGACCCCTCGCTCAACACCCAATTTGGCGTGCGCGCTTTTCAAAAGGGCCATGGCGTGATTACGTTGACTAGACCTGACGCCCGAAATCGAAACGCATTTCAGTAGCGGGTCATATGTCTGCCGTGGGGCGTCACATCATTCTAGTTCACCCAATCAAAAGGTCCCTCTTGTTGAAATGGTGGAATGGTTCACTTTCCTTTCAAGTGGTACATGTGAAAGAGGGCTGCTGGCTGTAAATGTACTGGCTTCAAGGTAGATGGACATTTCTGATAAAAACTGAAAAAAGATAGAATAGTACTCATAAGACTAGGCACTTTATCACTCTCCTCTTTTCCAAGTTCACTGAACTATAGACAAAAACAACGAAAGAATGATTAGAATCTATACTGAATAGTTTGGTTTAGAAATGCCATATAGCCTGTAAACAAGGCTATCTTCTCTCTGTTGATAGGATGCTGGGGATGTACATCAGAGTTGTTCTGGGCCATCTGTTCAATTTGAGCTTGATGGATGTTTGTATACTTTCTGACTGCTTAAAACCCTCTTTTCTCTCTCACACACACACTTCTTCTTGTACTACATGTACATGATATAACACAGCTCACAGAAAGAATATGTTTCAAGGTATTTCAATGTAATGACAAAGTCTTGGTAACCATGAAGTGGAGATGTCTGACGTGTTCTAGGTGTCTTTATCAGTTAATATGTTGTCATGAAAAACATAACACTGCCATAAGAATTTTTGTGGAGCTGGGTTTTCATTTTCAAAAGCTCTATCCATACAGCATGTCAAACGTTACAAACACAATAATCCAGATGTTACCACCCAACATTAATGAATGGATATTGCAATTCCTTTCTTTCCCCTGTCTCTAGAAAGGAAAAGAAGGTACAGGGTGGCCCATTCGCAAAAGTCATGAAACTTGGCCTTGATCAGCAGTAAACCTTAATAAAAACATGTATGAAATTTCACAGTCACAGCTTCACAAACATCTTTAGGACAAGTGAAAGACTATCCTTGGTTACGTTTGAAATGCCCTATTTCAAAGCGGACGTAGATGTAGTCTACGTGTATGTTCATAATCGTATTGCCTTTGTTGCTCAGCACATTGAACGCGTGCACGGTGATGTGAACCAAAGCAGACAGCAGTCTCTTGTCTATAGACTACAAAAAAATGGCAGGTTTTGGATGACGTGGCCAAAAATCCAGCGATTGCTATAATTCCACCTGAAGTCAGTTTCGACATTGTAGTTTCATTTTTGGGATGGAAGTTCTTAAACAGTATTTTCTTCCATTTTTCATGTTTTTTTTTTACAAAATGTTAATGTTTTGATCTGCAATAGGGCTACCCTGTCTTTACACTGTATCTCCAAGCTATATAATCAATGTGTGCTCAAGAGTCCAGAACTCTACATCCCAATATTCCTTTAATTCCCCAGTACTTGGAAACGGGTGCATCAACATGCAGATGCTATTCATATCATGGCCAGATAAAACATACATTGTACATATGGCTGCTCCCAGATTTGGCTACCACATGAAAATGCCATTAGTGGTTTTGGTGGTTTTCACCAGTGGGGCCAATAGGTTCGTCCATCACAGCCAGCAGTGGAATGCATCAAGTTGCTTGCATCAAGGTCATGTTTAATGTGTCCTAAATATGATTTCCATGGAAATTGTTTAAGGTGCTCCCGTTTCATTTTGCATCCTTTCTTAACAACTTCTTCCCCATCCTTTTCCCAGATTTAAATTTCATGCAATTGCTAACTTACAATAACTGCATTCGGGAATTACAACTCTTTTTCATTGAAGTATAGTTCCTCTTTCTAATAAGAAAAGTTATATCAATTTAATAGTGGAAATGTGCCATGTGCACAGATTGTTGCTCAACATTCAACATGAGTGTAATAACCAATGGACAGAGGAAGATAAACAATGGGAGAATGAGGGAGAGACAGAGATAAAGATAAATGAAGATGGAGAGTAGAAGGTAGAGGAAGAGAGGAAGAGAGGAAGAAAGAGAGAGAGAGAGAGAGAGAGAGAGAGAGAGAGAGAGAGAGAGAGAGAGGGGGGGGGGGGGAGGGAGAGAGTGAGAGATGTAAAGAGAGATCATAGCCCCGTTCATATACCATAATACCGCTATTATTACCGATGCACACCGGTAAGCAAGTTTCCAGCGAGCCGCAAAAGCACCGTTCATATACACCCACAAAAGCCGTAATGTTGCGGTGTTTTGGACAGCTGGACGCTCTCCAAACCAATGGTGACATGCTCCGCTCAGCCATACGAGCGGTAGGATTAGCGACCAACAGGCCAGAGCGTGATGCTAAAGGCGCAACATTTACGCCTATTTTGCGGACGCAGTTTATAAGATTCGCTTACCGCAATATTGCGGTATTATTACTAGGTCTCGATCCGCGAAAAAGCCGCAAAATAAGCGCAAAAAAGGAGGAAGCAAATACCGCATTATTTGAGCGATTCCCGTTCATATACGCAGCTATCGGTAATGCATCCGCAAAATTGCCGCAAATGTTGCGCCTTTTTCGCGGATAGGCGGTGTATATGAACGAGGTTAATGAGATAGAGCCTGACGGACAAAGAGAGAAACAGAGTAAGGCTGAGATGAATGAGAGAGATGTTATCAATTAGAGGAAATGTCTCTTGTGTAGTACAATTGTCTTTCATAATTTGATTTTGTTTAATTAACCAATGGAGAAAGGGAAGAGAAGAAATGAGGGAGGGGTGGGGCAAAGAGAGGATGTATACAAGAGAAAGAAAAGAAAGTTTGATGGAGAGAGAGAGAGAGAGAGAGAGAGAGGGAGAGAGAGAGAGAGAGAGAGAGGGAGAGAGAGAGAGAGAGAGAGGGAGGGAGAGAGAGAGAGAGATAGAGAGATAGAGAAAGAGAGGGAGATAGAGAGAGAGAGAGAGGAAGAGAGAGAGAGAGAGAGAGAGAGAGAGAGAGAGAGAGAGAGAGAGAGAGAGAGAGAGAGAGAGAGAGAGAGAGAGGGAGATAGGGAGGGAGAGTGTGGAGATCATAGTGAGGGAGGGATAAAATGGAAGGAGAGGGCGGAGGCAAGGCGTCAAACCCGCAGCCCTGTAGACTAGGGCACAGTGGGCCCCTGCCAGCCAGACCTATTAACGTGATTGAAAACGGGGGCTTACAGTCACTGCAGTCTCCCTCGCTATCATTTGTCTCTCCAGTCCGATTAGTTTGAGTGACGGATTCTGAGCAATTATAAAGGTTGCCTTGCCTTGAATGACCAAAGCCAATCATTGTAAGTGCCAATTTAATGCTTGATGTTTTTACTCGAAGGACAGGGGTAATTATTGTTCTGAAGATCTTGAATACAGTGTACGTCGTTGCTGGTATTTATTTTAAAATATATGGAAACAATTTGAGGTACATGTAGTTCGAGATGAGCAGTCCTAGAACTGGCAGACTTTCAAATTGAATGATGATTGATCTTGTGAACACAAATAGATTTTGTGCATGTACATCGCATTGTTTGTTTCTTCCTAAGGGATTGGTAGTGTTGTCCAGCATTGTTGCCTAACAGCTGGTACTAGTAGAAGTTTTCCTGTATGTGTCTGTGTGTGTGTGGGGGGGGGGGGGGGGGGGTGAAGGGGAGGGCCTAAATGAGATATTTGCATGAGCTCCTATTTGAGTTTCATGCCATTAACACATATGAGAAAAATATTTTTTACACATTTGAACTGGACTTTTTTTAAACTTATCAAGCGCTTAATTTTCATTGCTTTCCAAAACAAAAGAGAATTACTCCCTGTTTTCACTAATGCTTCTTCCCAAGGTCATGCCTACGGTGGAGTAATACACAGATAACTTTAATCTCATTTGTTTCTTGAGTCTTGACTGTACGTGCATGACTGTTGGTGTCATAGTTCTTGGCTTTGTGCCTTGATCATGTTGCATATAGGTAAACACCTTTCCTACTTCCTACTGAACTTGAATAAGGAGGCCTTTAATCAATTCTATAGATTGGAAACATCAAGCGTGAAGGCCTTGTCTGCATTGTTTTGAGCGGCAAATTAACGTGATGGAAATTAATGTGAGTGGTGTGAGTGCCTGTGGTGGCGTGACTGAATGATAGTGAAGAATACACTGTAGATGCACATGATGGAGTAGTCAAGTATTTGCTTTCTGCCATTTTGATTTCTTCTCTTTCAAATCCATAGGTGGTACTTCATTTGAACTTGAATTTGACTTTGAATGAGTCTATTTCACTCTTCATAAAAAAAACAGCATAGAGTAACAAAACACACATCAGCACATTTACACGTAATGAAAATGACATAAACACAAATACATTTCATGAGAATGTGGAGTCAACATAGAGGTAGCATATTTATTTAGAGTTGACCCAAAATAGAAAAACAGAGAGAAATGGATTGTTTAAATCATTAAAATGAGAAATTTACGTATAGAACACATAGATTTGTGATGTAAGCATATAAAAACATACAGATTTTTTCACACACATGCAGAAAAGACGGAACACACACACACACACCGCAGTATATTTTGTCCAGTTCGGCATGAAACATGATGCTTTGTAGGCTAATGCATCGTGTTTTGTGCTGAACTGACAAAATATACCGCGGTTTAAAACTGAGGCTCCTTCCCTTTGTTCCCTTTCCCTTTCCCTATGCCAATTCCTTTGAGTTGGAGTGTACATGGTCTTCAAAAAAGATACTGTAAACCATTTTTCCACAAATGGATCAGTTTCAATTTAAGGTGTATCTAAACTTAGCCTGGTTGCAAGGCTGTAGGACATTTCTGATCTCAACTGAGAAATAGAGTCTAGTACTCTAAGACTAGTCAGTGTATCATTCTGCTCTATTCTCAGCATTTGGGCAAGCTAGAGAAGAAATTAAAGGGATAGTTTATCACGAAGATAAGTTGCTTTCATATAAACCAGAAACACAAAAGAAACATATTAGTGAAGGTTTGACGAAAATCCATCATCTAACAGAAGAGAGGCAGACTAACTCAAAGATGCTCCTGATCCAACACGCCATCAAAACCGCACCGTTAAAGTCCGGGTTGCCCATTTGCAAAAGTCATGAAAAGGCAAGAATCAGCTGTACACCCTAACAATAATGTTTTTGAAATTTTACAGTTATAGCTTCATAGACTTTGCAGGAAAATTGAAAAACTGTCCTTCTTTAGTCTTGACTTTTGAAACAGAGCAACCATAGTCTACAGTCATACTCATATTGCGCCTGTCAGTGTACGCTGTGTTGAATACATGAGCACTGCGATGCAGACCATAATGGAAATCAGTCTCTGGTTGTTAGGCAACAAGCCCCAGGGAGGTTTTGGGACGAACCGTCCTAAACCTCCACGAAATGAAGCTATCACTATAATTACACTTTCTACTATTGGAATGGTAGTTTGTAAAAAAATATGTATTTTCTTCCATTTTCCATGTTTTTTTGGTAAAAATTTTGTTGACCTGCAAAAGTGCTACCCTGTCTTTAAGACTGCACCCTCTAGACAAGTGTTCTTCTTTCTTCCTTCTGAGAAAGAAGGTGCTTTAGGTGTTACTTGTGGGTGTCTGTCATCAGGAGGATTGTGGGAATAAGGTGGAGGGATGGGCAGGGTGAAGTGATGGGATTTGTCTTGGCCTTGAGAGGTTGAAGAGTTGTTAGAAGTTTTGAAAACACTGCCTACTGTGTTCTGTCCATGGTCAGGGGCTTATTGCACAGCACATCCTTGATCCATCCATGTTGTAGGGCGTGTTTATCAACTCTTTTTTTGGTAGAATTAAGGTTTCCAAATGCATTTAATTTTTTTTTAACGCATTTCAGTGAGTTGATAAATGCAAAGGTTGTTTTGATGATGGGATCTGGAAAGCTGTTTTGAAACACGCAAATTTGTGGGATCCTAAACGCGTTTGAGCCAGAAACGTGTTTATAGAAGCGAGATAAAAAAAGCTATTTTGAAACGACTTTCTACTTCGATCACAAAGGGCGTGCCGCACCTCCTTCCTTGGTCAAACGGCGCAGTACAGCTGCGCAGTGACAAGGCCAGTTGACTGGCCGACTTTGAGTTGATAAATGCACTGTTTTTTTGAAACGCGATTGTAAAGGCCTTTGGAAACGCGTTTCAAATTCTGAAAAGTTGATAAACACGCCCCTAGATTATCTTCATGTGTGTAGCATACAATATGTATTGGTATTCAAATGCAAGAATATGATAAGGATGCCTTGTATCACAGAAAGTATAAAAAAAATTGGGGTGCTCCACCGCGCCTGAAAAGATATCAAATTTGTGAAATAAAGAAAAATAGTAAGGTTGAATTCAAACAAAGCATGAAAAACATAATAATTTGCTGTTTGCCTCACAGACTCCTGAAGCTTCGATACTACAAATAGGCAAAAAGGTTGTAGCTAATTATGATTGCTTTCATTCATAATGTCTTATAACAAACTTGAAATAAATCCATAAATATAAATGTATATGAAGATGTATTCTGACCAAGTTGATCAGATCAGCGAAAAGAGAGAAGCAAATATACTTTTCAAGCTTTACAATCACAAAAGATTGTTTTGTGCCTTCCGTGGACAGTGTGATATAAATTAGAATTAACTTCAACACTGTAATACATGTACAGTACATGGCTGGGGTGAACAGTCCCTGTAATATGGCTGATGTGAACAACCCCTGTGATATTGCCAGTGTGAACAACCCCCTTGGTTTGAGGACCAAGGATACACATCTCCCCTGTCTGTGCGTGATTGACAGCACTGTAAACTTTCTACTATCTGCCAACTAAAACCAACATATACTCTGTCCACATGTGAGTATGTGAATCAAGGACAAACCGAATGTTTAACATACTTTGCACAAGACCATCATTCAAATTTCAAGGCAATTTTCCTGTCATTTAAGGGCAAGGGGCAGTTCTGGTAATTGCATGTAGTACAGGCCATAATTGTGTCAAAACCACTGTACTGTGCACTACTACACTGAGGTCTGGATTTTGTTAAATTTTGACAATTTTCATATTTTTAGATGATTTCTACCAGGTTTCCAAAAATCAAACTGATATGGGACCCATGTTAATGACAAAATGGTACTCTTTTGGTTTTGGGTGCAGTATTTGTCACATCTTTACTATGGCTTATGAGCAATATTATATGGGGCTAATGTTATATTTTCATCATTCCCCACACCCATATGTGTACATGTAGTTTGCAGAAACAAGCTTTTTTTCAATTTAAACTGAGTCTGAAGAAATAGGTCTGAAATACATAGACTACATGGAGCTGTAATGTTTGTAAATGTACACCATGCATCCTGATACACGTAGATGTGATACGGCCAGCAGCCAATCTGTAGCCTTACTCAAAGACACACATTTGAAGATGGTGTGACGACGGAGTCTGAGCAATCAGACTATACACACTGCACAGATGCCCTATGCAGAGAGCCCCTCTCCCCTCCAGCCAGGGACATGAGAGAGATTCCTGCCCCAGCTATCACTGGCCTTATCAGCACAAGTGATTCCTGATAACAGTCTCTTTCCCCCCTGACTGCTGACATTTCATCTGGTTCTGTTATTGTTTGGATTACATGGTAAATGTGTGAGGAACACCATCTGTTCTGCCCTTCCCCTTCTGCCGTGAATGTGTAGTGTACATTATGTTTCTTCCTGTCACATCTTTGCAATGATATATTCTAAAATAACACATTTAGTTTTGAACCCACCAGTGAAAGAATTACGCTGGGCATAGGGTGATTTGTCCCCCTCCCCACAATGCATTTAGAGCACCCCCCCCCCCCCTCTTGAAGAATTGAAGAGCCCCGTGAAAAATTATATTTTTGTCATACGACTTAATAATGCGAAACATACTTCAGTGCATTCTGTTCATGACATGCATCAAGTTTGAATGATAGCCCCTGCCAATTAGTCTTGATCCCCTGGTATTCACCTTATATTTCCTCTCTTATTCACCAATATTAGATCCAAAGCAGTCCAACTGGCAACAAAACTTACCGCGGTATGCTCTTGTCATGCATGAACTTCACATGTTCATGTCCATTGTCTTACCAGTCTCTGTTATCATGTAGCTGCACATACCTGTACATTTACATACCATGTCTAGTTTGTGTAGTTCACCTTGTCTTTGATTGCTATGTTGACGTGAGCACCCAATAGGATGACGGATCCATTTCTTCAAGTTTTAATGAGGATGAGCAATAGGATCCAGAATCAATGACAGAGATGTTCAGTTACAAAAGTTATGAAACTTGGCGTGGATCAGGTTCATACCTTAACGATTACATGTATGAAATTTTACAGTCATAGGCCCACAAACATTTCCAGGAAAATTGAAAAACTATCCTTATTCATGTTTGAAACGCAGGGACTGTAGTCTACATTCATAAACTGTTTTGCAGCCGCCAGTGGCGTGGTGCTGACTCTGCACGCACTACTTGTGTACCGTGGACAATCACTGACCTGTGGGCGCACAGTGCGGAGAGGAGAACCACAATATGTGCTGATTATGGTTTCTGTCTTTAGACTGCAGGAAACACGCAGGATTTGGCCGACCTGTCCAAAATCTACTCGCAGTCAAGCAATCAATATAACTTCACTCAAAGTCAGCTTTCACTTCTATTCTTTGGGGGGGGGGGGGGGTTCTTATAAACAGCATTTTCTTTCAATTTCCATGTATTTACAAAATTTTATTTGGTTTGAACTGCAAATTGGGCACATTACAACTAAACGTTCTAAGCAGCTGGAACCATTCTATCGGGATGCAATTTCAAGAGTGCATCTCACTCAGCAGCCTGATTAATGGATACAATTTGATTTTTTAAACCAGTTTATCATACTATGTTCACCAATCTCATGTTATTGTTGGTGAAAACAAGATTGCTATCAGCCATGTGATTGCTTTGTGCTTACATGTATTAGCGTTGATTGAACATGCCCTTACATCCCGATCATTCAATTTTCTCTGGATGATGTAACCATCAAAATTCCATGGCAGTGAGATGATACAGAGGTAAAAAGATAAGAATAAAAATACCATCAAAATACAATCAAAATACCATTGAAGTTAGATGACAAGGAGGTTACAAATAAAAATAGCATATGCATTTAACACTCTGATTACCATTGGCTTCGGAATATGTATAGTAAGCCAATGGATTATCAAGGCCTGGTATTGAAAGGATTAAATCTCCCTCCCTATTCAAAAGTGCGAGAAAGCTCTAGAAGCATTTACTGACCTGTTAGAGCGGAAGATGCCTCTATCGACCACTATGATGTGAAATCTGTCTTTGAAATAGCCCCTGATTATGGTGTTATATTTGTTTTCCGTGGATAGAAGCAAGACGAGCCCTATTAAATAAGTTGTAAGTACTGGTATGGTGCAGCAGGTCGTATCTGCAACGTCAGAGATGGAGGCAGCGTTTGGCAGGTCGTGATGTCTCCATGGAGGTTAGGTATGAATTATTGATGCTGGTCGTTCTCCTAACACGAAGGCCAACCCCACTTCAAGCGAAAGATGCTATTAGGTGACTTAACGAGATCGCACCTCCTGGACCACACCACGCCACTGTGGCTCGCTTAATCATAGGCAGTTTGGCTGCTATATGGCACGCTTGATCATAGGCAGTTGCCTGCCAGGGCCCTCTCATTTGTGACAGAGATGACTTTTTCGCACCTTGCAGGCACAAACGTGGCCGAAAGCTGTTTTCAATTCTGGAAAACCATCAGCTGTGGCTTACACATGTCCAGTGTTTGAAGAGGAAATGCGATGTAGCTGTGATCTCTTGTAAGAATACTGATATAAAAACTACATTCTCTGCATGATGGAAAAGGCTTTGACTTTAAGACATAACGATTGGAAAATGTGCATGTCATGAATCTACAATATGATAGTTTCAGTCCACTAGTCTTTATTGTACTTTTGATAAGAAGAAGGAGCAAAGAAGTAAGAAGAGGAAGGAGGGAGGGGGAAAGGAGAAAGAGGAAGAAACAGTAGAATGTGCAATTGAAGAAAATCGAAACACAATGTGCAAGCAGAAGAAACACAGGACCAAAGAAGGTTTAAAACAAGAAAAAGAAGGATGAAGTGGAGAAGTTAGGAGAGTTAGGAGGAGAAGAGAATGATGAAGAGGAGGAACATGATAACATAAGATTAAAAAGGGAATATAGAAACAAACTTGAAACAGAAGGGAAAAGGGACAGAAGAAAAGTTGAAGTAGATGAAAGATGAGAAATAGAAAAGAAAAGCAAGGAGATTTTAAAGAAGTTTAAGAGAGGTAGGAGTAGAGAAAGACAAAGAGGAGGAAACATAAGACAATACAGATAAGTAAATAAAAAGAAAAACAAACAGCAAGTAAAAAGAAAAAGGAACAGAAGGAAAGTTGAAGTACAGGAAAGATGAGAAAAAGAAAATGTAAAATAATGAATCTGAAAAAAGCAAAGAAAAAGGAAATAAAAGAGAAAGAGTTAATCCTCCATTAACATACGTCATTGTTTGATGTCAAAAACTGTAAGAGCATTCCCCTAAAAGTTCACATCCCTTTTGTTGAATCACATGACCTCAGCACATGTTTACATTCATCTCCCTCTCTCGCAGGCTCTGTGTACTGTCCATGTACTTGTAGAGAGGAAGGAACAATCCTGTTACTTACTCCCTCAGATCAATGAGAAATTATGCCCATTTCCCAGCGGTTTCTGACTACTCCTCTCCAGCTTTCTGCCTGCTGTCATCATCCCTGGTCCTTCACCTCCCCCGAAGTTCAAGTGACCCACCGCTGACCCATGTGGCGAAGGCTTTGAACTTGGCCTGGGCCTAGTCTCGCCATTTAGACTATAGTACCAGTAGACCTTTCCACCAGTATCGTTCTCCTACTGAAAATTCCAATTGATGGAAAAGTGCTCTGTCATCCCAAAATGTTGATTATGAAACAACTCCCGGTGATCAAGTATGTCCATTGGTTTATGACGAATGGCTGAAAGCTATTTACAATTTATATTTTCCCCTGTCTCTTCAATTTCTGAAGTTTTGATGATTATGTCGGACAGAAACAGCAAATTATACCAGAGCCTGTTGTTGTTGATATATTGGTTGACCTATATCCCGGTGTCTCAAAGTACATGTACAATGAATTTGTTATTTAGGCCAATATCAGTACTTGTATAGGTCTGCAAATATTGTAACTTGTAATTGACAATTGATATCGACAACCATTATAATGTTTATAGCTCATTACCTGTTTCCATTGTATGGCTATGGAAGTAACAGTCGATTAAAAGTATATTTTAAAGAGAACTGTATACACACAGCATGATTTTGCATTTATTCTAATGGAAATCTGCATATCTGTGAAGAGGGTGTCGCTTTCTAGGAGTCTGTGCAGCTAGCCTAATGTTGTGCAACATTGTCTGGACTCCACCAGATGATCTTAATTTGTACATCCCATCAATTTCTCATTCACAAGTAGCGCCATATATGTGAGCTTATCTGTTCTTCTGCTAATTGATTGATCCTGTCAAACTTCCTGACATCACACCATATATCTTAGGACATCTGCTGCAGTCATACTAGCCTATCCGATAGGCGTCGGGCTAATGGGCTAACTACTGACGGGCGAGGGCGAAGGGCGAAGCCCGCCCTCTCCCGTCATGAGTCATGCGAGGGCGCAGCCCGAGCGCCTATCGTCACTGGTGAATATGAAAAATGAATTTCCTTTTATTTACCTTGTTCCGTTCGTAGAAATTCTACGAACCCCCAACAAAGCTTCAATATAAATATTCATAGCTGTCCGCGAACACGGACCAATAAGCGACGAGGTTTGAACGTGACGTATTATGAATATTAATGAGCTCACTTCGCTCAAAATGGCGTTCGCAAGAGGTCTAGAAGAGAGTATAAAATACGCTGCCCAAAAGCTTAAAATAGACAACTTTAAGACCTGCAGGCTTCAGCGATATGTGCAGTACTCAATGGGGAGGACTGTTTTGTAAGTTTGCCTTTTGGATTTGGGAAAAGTGCGATATTCCAGGCTCTGCCATTGTCGTTTGACTTTCTTCGCTCGGACTCTGGTAGCCTCGGGACTGCTCTCGCGCAGCCCGCTCACTGCGTGAGCGGGCTGGTAAGGACTCGGGGAGCAGACCGATGCCGCCAGTGCCAGCCGCAGGGAAGACCACTCGATCCCTGGTAAATCTACGACTACGGCAACTCCCGGTGCAACTCCAACTCCGCGGAGATCTATTGCTCTTGTAATTTCCCCCTTGATTTCCCTTATGAACCCAAATACGAAAGAACTCGCCCAACAAAATCATAGACTGCGATGATATCTGATTGGTTAAAAAATACAGTTGATCGCCATATAAGGGTTATCTTATGAATGATGCATTAAAAAAAAGTATGTCACGCATACGTGCATATTGATGACTTTACCAGTGACGATAGGCGCTCGGGCTGCGCCCTCGCCCATCAGTCCCCATTCGCGCAACCAGTAACTTGCCCACTATAGCCCGGCGCATATCAGATAGGCTACAGTCATACGTACATGTACATAGATATGTGCAGAAGCTTCCACATCAGAGTTTTGGGCATACATGTACATGCATGCAAGCAAGCAAACATGGGTATGTTGACCTTGAAATATCAAGTTGTACTGTTATTTCCCTAGATGGAGATGATCTGGAAATATGATCTAAACTTCAATAAACAACATTTTAGTTTTCCAGCACAAATGTTTGTAAAGAGTGAAGTTTCTATATTTTCAGTCACATGTACAGTGTTGTGCTGAAGGTTTAAATGGTGGAACTAGTGTTTGTTTATCCAATGTTTATGGCCTATGGATGATGATTTATCACTCCATGTTTTGTCCCTCATGTAGTCTTCAGAGTGTGAGTGGAAGTATCTTTCAACAGCTGTAGACATTTTGTCTGATATAATAGCTGGTTTTACAACAGAGATAAAGCAGTGCCTGGCTCCAAACCTCTGAGACAGACATCACCCTCTGAACCATACTCTGTAAAAGAGGAAAAAGTGACCCCATGGGCCCTTTTGTCTTTAAAGGGGCTCTTCCTTGCATTACGGGGGATACATTACCCTGGGCCCCTGTGTCATTTTTTTTCACTGATTTCCACATCTCCCAGGTTTTTGATTGGAGCACAGAAATACAGAACTCCAACACCTGTATAGGTCCCTCTCCATGATGTTATGTGGGAAATTACCCCAATGGGTGTGTTAAGAGCGGTCCAAGCAATGCTCTTACTTTGGTCAGAACTGGCCAACTTTTATGGTGAAGATGACAAATTTCCCTTAGGTTGGCTAGCTGTCTGCTTGAGAAATTGGCCGACAGATTCTTGAACCTTGTCGAATTACAGTCTTAGTGCAATGAAGGTTTATTCTCTGAAAAGATTTCTTGTGGTCAGATAGCCCAATTTGAAAGAGAGAGAGAGAGAGAAAGAGAGAGAGAGAGAGAGAGAGAGAGAGAGAGAGAGAGAGAGAGAAAGAGAGAGAGAGAGAGGGGGGGGGGGGTGGGGAGGGGGAGGGGAGGGGGAAGGGGGAGGGGCGCATACTGATAGACAGGGAGAAAGAGGGAATGGGAATGAATCAATGATGTTGAAGAAACTAAGATCAGTAGGTGCGTCTTCAATAGCCCAATCAGACAATATAGCGAGCTATTTTCTGATCCGGGGAACTAGCCTGAAGTTGCAATCACGTCTTCATTAGCTCGAAACTCGCGATACGTAAGTTCGAACCTCGGGATGCATAAATTATCCCGATGTTCGCACATGTGCAGTGGTCGACAGGAAAAGGCCACGACCGCATGGCTTCGGTGGTGAGCTAGCATTCAGGCACGTATAAAAACCTGTAAACAATGCCTTTTGCGCGCTGATGCATGCCGAAAATTTTCAGACTAATGAAGAAGCTCCGAGCTAGCTCAAGCTAATTCGCGAACTAGCTCTAGCTAGCTCCATCTATAGCCCAAGATTTCTTGGGAAAGTTTCTCCACCAAATAGCGATCTATTTTGCCTGATCGGGCTAATGAAGACACCCCTTAGGTGTATTTTTTTTAAATACAGTTTTCATATTTCTTTTCACAGGAGCCAATGTTTACAAACTCTTCAAGGTCACATATTCCCTTTAGCCTCTGCCTCAACTGACCCCTGAAATAGAGGTCAAGTCATGCTCAGAATACTTCATAAAATTGCCCTAGTTTTAACTGCATTTCAAAACATATCTTTTGGTTTGTTTCAAAGCAACTAAACAGACTTGCACACATAACCCATAAATTTGAATCGTGTATGAAAGCCACGTAACAGCGGGAATATTTGCAAGGGATTCTTTTCAAGCCAGATGTAATAAAATGAATACACTGAAGTTGGGCCATGCTTTGTAGCACACCTAACCTATATGAGCTTGCATCACCCAGTCAGTAAATGCAGCTTATATCTAGAATATTTTGGACAAACAGAGAGAGAGAGAGAGAGAGAGAGAGAGAGAGAGAGAGAGAGAGAGAGAGAGAGAGAGAGAGAGAGAGAGAGAGAGAGAGAGAGAGAGAGAGAGAGAGAGAGAGAGAGAGAGAGAGGGAGGGAGAGAGAGAGAATCAAAAGTGAGAGAGAGTTATCAGGTCTGTGTGGTCATCCTGTTCCAGTTGTTTAAATTGCTTGCATATTTCTCCCTGGGACAATCGAGGAAATTGTTGATTATGTCACTTTGGCCCAATTGCTGTCCATCCAGGAGAGGCCAGACAGCACCTCCTTCATGTACCTGACCAGACTTCCTGGAAAGAAAGGGCGGAGTGCCTCTAACCATGGACCCGATAGTAGTGGCCTTAGGCCGTGCTTATCATCTTTTCAGAAATTTAAACGCGTTTCCAAAGGCCTTTATGAACGTGTTTCCAAACGCGTTTAAAAAATGGTGCGTTTATCAACTCGATCGCCCAAGTCGAAAACCGGCCTTGTTACCGAAAACACGTGGTTTAAACGCGTTTCAAAACAGCTTTGCGTTTATCTCGCTTCTTTCAACACATATGACCATGTGTTACATGTAGGTCCATAATATGATATACTCTATATGCAGGTACCAAGAAATTTGTTCACACCTTGAAAAAATAATTCAGTCATTATAATTCTTATTTTGTGTAGATTAATGAAATAATCCATTATAATTCTTGGAAAGTGGGTGTTCAGATCCTCTTTATTTTCTCGCCTCAACTAATTCTCTGTGACTAGGATCTACGGTAGATTAATTTAATCTCATGCGTGAGTATCAGCCAGCCTTGGCATAGAGCAAGTTTCAGCACGGCTATTACTTATGTCCATGCCTCACCGCTTGTTGCATGCATCTGTGCGATAGAGTGCACTATTGCATGACATGCCAAGAAGTGAATTCAAAATCTGACAGTCAATGTGAGTACACTTACAGTAACTTCTCATTGGCTGTTTATATTCAGAGGGAGTTTTTTAAATGATACAAATTGAAATCCCCCAAAATGAAGTGTAAAAAATAAATACATTTTCTGTGATGTTATTTAAACATGCACTGTGATATTTAAACAATTTTATATTGTCTGCCTGCAAATGGGATAAAAAAAAACCCTGATGAGCATGTCCTCTTTAAAGAGAACTAATTGCTCTCAGGAAAACAGGAAAAAAGAAAGGCTTGGGGGAAAGGTCAGTTTTTAAGTCATTGAAGTCCCAAGTCCGATCAATGGCAAAGCCTCCTTTGAAGTTTGTGAAAAGATTCATGGAGAAGTGAAAGTTTTGGTCAGGAAGCCACTTGGGGTTAAGTGATCGAGTGTACACCCCCTGCAGTATGGTTCTGCATACTGACATGCCCCATTAGTTCTGCCCCAAGGTTATTCTTGATTCTTGTTTTAGAGAAAACAGATTTTCATCCGGAACAATGAATATCAGTTTTGAAATGTTAGATACTGATATCAATTTTTATGTGTCTAGACTTTATTTGCATCTTGAGCTTGCAGGGTTTCGAAAAAACATGATCGTGATACACGATTCAATATTTGTAACCAAAATCATTATTTGTTTTTTCTCTTTTTTGCATTAAAGACAGCCCGTCTCTTTTTCATATCATCACAAAACCATCGAAACATTGGCCAAACATATAGAGAAGTGTTAGCAAGCTGTATATTCATAATTTGAAACTGATACGGAGTGTAAAATTCAAATAATGCACGTAAACAACGTCTGATTAATAGTCTTTACCGCAGGCTCTTAGCAGTTTGTGTTAAAATATCTGCTTTATTGATTAATCTGTTTATCAAATTATAAAACGCATTATGAAAAAATTGTTCTATAAAAGGAATCATCTCCAAAGTTTGGTAATTACTCATAAAATTAGGATTTCACACATGCATAATAACCACATAGATACTGTAACAAATTTTAATGGCTGAAATTTTAACATTTACAGAAAGCTTCAACATGCTATACTCTTAGAAATGGTCTTGAATCACACTTTCTTCAATTTACGATCGTGATAGACGATTTCAAATTTTAAGCTTGCAAAAGGGACGGACAATCTTTAAGGGGAGGGGGGGGGGGGCGCTACATTGGTCAGGGGCCCCTTCCCTTTGTGATTTTTTTTCCACTTGCTTAGTGTGCTTAAAGTTCCTCGAGCTTCAGTGAAAACTTTTTCAATGCCTAGCATGGATCAGCGTGTTCATTGCATGATGTCAAGCCCCCCCCCCCCCCCCCCCAAACGTACAATGCCTAGCATGGTTCAACGTGTTCATTGCATGACTGTCAAGCTCCCCCCTTCTTATCCCCTTCGTTCCAGGAATTGTATTAATGCTGCTTGGCTGGGCCTATCGTGTGTGTAGTGGTGATAGAGTTGAATCCTATGGCTCATTACACATTCATGGCTAGACTGGTCTATAATGCATAGCTGAGGGAGTGAGCTGTTTTTCATAAGCCATGGTTAGGCTAGATGGGAATAATGCCAACATTCTCTTTCCAGGTATTTTCAAAAACAGGGTGCCGATCTTTCTGGTCAAAAAATTGAAATTTTGTGAAAAATTGTGGAAAATGGAAGAAGATCGATCATACTGTATCAGAACTTCCCTCCCAATTAAAAAACTGGAAACTGACTTGAAGCGAAATTATAGCGATTGTTAGATTTTGAGGATGTTTTTGGCGGGTCGTCCAAACTTAAAGCCAACAGACCTGAGCTGAGACTAGCCTTATTTGAGCCCCTAGTCATAAGAATTGGTATAAATGAAGGAGAGAGTCTGGTAGACTTGCAGCTGAGACTAGCCTTATTTGAGCCCCTAGTCATAAGAATTGGTATCAATGAAGGAGAGAGTCTGGTAGACTTGCAGCTGAGACTAGCCTTATTTGAGCCCCTAGTCATAAGAATTGGTATAAATGAAAGAGAGAGTCTGGTAGACTTGCAGCTTAGACTAGCCCTATTTGAGCTCCTGGTCATTAGAATCGATATAAAGTGATGGAGAGAGTCTGGTAGACTTGCAGCTGAGACTAGCCCTATTTGAGCTCGTAGTCATAAGAATTGGTATAAATGAAGGAGAGAGTCTGGTAGACTTGCAGCTGAGACTAGCCCTATTTGAGCTCCTGGTCGTAAGAGTCGGTGTAAAATGAAGGAGAGAGTCTGGTAGACTTGCTGCTGAGACTAGCCTTATTTGAGCCCCTAGTCATAAGAATTGATATAAATGAAGGAGAGAGTCTGGTAGACTTGCAACTGAGACTAGCCTTATTTGAGCCCCTAGTCATAAGAATTGATATAAATGAAGGAGAGAGTCTGGTAGACTTGCAACTGAGACTAGCCCTATTTGAGCTCCTGGTCATAAGGATGCATTCCATGCACGCCTGGCATCCTGAAGCACATTCCTGACCCAGTGATTGATAGCTGGAAATGGGAGGCTGCTTGTAACAGCAGTCCTGGAAATGGTGGGCCCTTTTGTTTTCAGCTTTTGGAACTTACCTGGGGGACCCGAATCACAAAGGCAAAATTACACAGCTACAATGTAATTGGGATGCATCACCTGACAGCTTTATGATGTATGAAGAAAGAGGTCAAATATATTGATGACAAGTTGTCACACACGCTTTATACTTCAAAGGGGTCTCACTACATGCTTAATATAATTTTGTTTAATGTTACACTGTAAGGAAAAGAACCATTCTCAGCAATTTTTTTTCTGTGCTGATTGAATTTGATGAAGATTTCATAAAGAATAATGAATTGTGATGTAATGTGAGCTTGTTGTCAAGACAACTGGTTCTGAACTACAACAACAACTGGGTGGAGCAAATAGCGGTGATCACAGCGGGACTTTCATTGGGAATGCCCTACACTAGCTCACTAGACAATGTAAGACCAATGTAATGCTCACTTGAGTGATGTTTAGAACCAGAAGCCTACATGTATATAACAACGGGGATAATGACACCACTTTTGTGCTCTACAGATCTGTGTTGACTGATTATACACTCAGAATTTTTACTACATATGATTACCGTATTCATTATCTCTACCATCTCATTAAGTATAGAAAATGAACAATTAGCTGCAGTTATAGAGAGAAAAAAATATTTTTCCCAATCATTTTTTGTAATTAATTTTTTTCAAATTGTTCTTGTATTACTGCGTGTATTACTGCTTCTATTATTTTTGCTTTGACACAGTGTTTTATGATGCAAAGGTTAACATCTTTGCATTTCATAACTGGAAGAATACACACTAGCATTTCTCAAAACGATGTGACAACTGTCAAAAGCCCCGTTCATCTACCATAATCATAATACTACCGCTATGGTACCGATGCACGTCGGTAAGAAAGATTCCAGGGAGTCTGTAAAGTCATCACTGGTCGTAGACACAGAAAAAACATCATAATCCTGTATTTTAGACAGGTGGACTTTCTCCACACCCATAGCCAGAGCAAACATGTGATGGTGATATGTCCTGCTAAGCCAGACGAGTGGTACACAAGCCACAACATTTACGACTATCTTGCAGATGCAGTTCACAAGATTTGCTTACCGCAATATTGCATATTTTTACGAGGTCTCTATCTGCAAAATGGCAGAAAAAAAGAGGAAGCAAATACAGCATTGTTTGAGTAAATTCCGTTCATGTACATGTACGCAGCAATCGGTAATGCATTGGAAAAAATTACCACAAATTATTTGCGGATAGGTGGCATGTATACACTACAGCTCAAAGGAATTGGAATAGGGAAAGGGAAAGGGACGAAAGGGAAGGAGCGACAGTTTTAAACCGCGGTATATTTTGTCCAGATCAGCATGAAACAAAATGCTTAAGCATCATGTTTCTTGCTGAACTAGACAAAATATACTTCGGCTTAAAACTGCGCCTCCTTCCTTTTCTTCCTTTTCCCTTTCCCTATGCCAATTCCATTGAGCTGGAGTGTAGGTTCTCTCTCCCTCACAAGCTGTTCCCAGATTCTGAGAAGACGCAGACCAGCAGGTGAGATGTAGGAGGATGGATCTACTAGATGCATTCCTTTTGTTTCTAGGGACCTGGGAACGCTAATGGCCCCAGGGTTTGTTGTTGAATTTGTGAGGCTGCAGGCTTCGCTCTGCTGGCTGTCAAACGCTACCATCATTGCCTGAACTGCTACAGTGAAATGAAAGAAATATGTGCCATATATTTACATTGCACCATGTTACTTCTGGCGCATGATTGTATGCATTATCAATGTGGTATAATTCCTCTGAACATTGAAACAAGAACAGCAACTTCACACAAATGTGTTACATCAAACACTTATATCTTATAATGCAAGCGTTACTTGCATCGTCAAACTAAAAGTTAAAATGGAAGGAAAAACTGTAAAACAAAAGAACTTCGTCACAATATTAGAATTGCAAACTGACTTTAAGTGGAATCATATTAGGTGCGTCTTCATTAGCCCAATTAGACGAAATGGCGAGCTAGTTTGCTGATCCGAAGAACTAGCCTGAAGTTGCAATCGTGTCTTCATTAGCTCAAAACTCCGGATACATAAGCTCAAAACTTGGAATGCATAAATTATCCTGATGTTCGCACATACGCAGTATGCGACGGGAATAGGCCACGATCGCATGTCTTACACTGTAGGTTGTGAGCTCGCATTCACGCACGTATAACAAAAAATGTAAACAATGCCTTGTGCGCGCCAATGCAGGCTGGGATCGAGAAATTTTCAGGCTAATCAAGACACCCCAAGCTAGCTCGAGCTAGTTCGCAAACTAGATCGAGCTAGCTCCATCTAGCCTGAGATTTCTTGGGAAATTTTCTCGACCAAATAGCTAGCAATTTTGCCTGATCTGGCTAATGAAGACGCAAATAGCTAGCTATTTCGTGATCTGGCTAGGCTATCCTGATCAGAACTAGCTAGCTATTTCATCACATCGGGCTAATGAAGACGCTCCGCTAGAGATCGAGACCGCAACGGCACACAATACTGCTCTCTGCTCCACAGTGATGTGTTGATGCGAGCAGAGAATCATGCTAACCGATGTATTGGCCAGTGCGCTATGATATATGAATGTAGACTATGGACATGCTTATCAACTTTTCAGAAATTGAAACGTGTTTCCAAAGGCCTTTATGAACGCATTTCCAAAGGCCTTTACGACCGCGTTTCCAAAGGCCTTCACGAACACGTTTAAAAAAAAACGGTGCATTTAAAAAAAACCGTGCGTTTATCAACTCAAAGTCGGCCAGTCGAAAACTGGCCTTGTCATTGCGCAGCTGTACTGCTCCGTTTGACCAAGGAAGGAGGTGCGGCGCGCCCTTTGTGATTGAAGTAGAAAGTTGTTTCAAAACAGCTTTGCGTTTATCTCGCTTCTGTAAACACGTTTCTGGCTCAAACGCGTTTAGGATCGCACAAATTTGTGTGTTTCAAAACAGCTTTCCGAACCCCATAATCAAAACACCTTTGCGTTTATCAACTCCCTGAAATGCGTTTAAAAAAATTTAAACACGTTTGGAAACCTTAATTCTATAAAAAAAAAAGAGTTGATGAACACGCCCTATGATGGCTACGAAATGAGGGGTTTCAAACATCAACAAGGATAGAGTTTCCTGAAGAGGTTTGGAGCTACTTTATAATGAGATTATACAACACATGCTTATCTCTTCTTCTCATTGATGTCAAATTTCATGAGTTTGATAAAAGATTTACACTACATTTAAATAGAAAAAATTGTTGTTAACTAGAATGCTACATATCTTGAGGAACAATGCATTCAAACCCTTGGAAGGTATTCATAAAGAAAGTTTAGTAAGAAACTGCCATAGCCATGAAAAAGGTAAGTTGGCATAACAGTCGGCCAATCATAGTTATGGATCTATGAGACTTTGTAGAAACTTCAGTCAAAGTCAAAACTTCATTTAAGACTGAAGTTTGTTTTCAAAATATCACCCCTATTTCCTAAATGATTCTGGAAATACTGAAAGAAAGAGCTCTGTGTTTGAATGTGTTGTGAAACGAGGGTGAGTGAGAGCTAGGAGGGTTTGGAGAAATAGGAGGGTTGAAGGGGTGCCATGGGGGTGCGAATCTTCCCCTGTACACTTTGACCCCGCTTGAGGAGTGTGGGGTCTCCTGCTGTTCCACCATGCCTGAGAAATCACTTATCTCCCCAGATTAGATCAGACCTTGTCAGCAATAGCACACTTCTCTCTCTCCCCTACCTGACCTGGGGGCCACTTTAGCCTGGCTTTCATGCTGAAAGACATTTCTGATCCGAACTAAAAAAATGAAGTCCAATATTCTAGACTATCAGTCTTCTCTTTGTTTGCAGCTGGAGGAGACATTTAATATGATAAAGTTAACTGCAGCTAGACAGCTTCATTTAGAAATCTAGAAACTTAGATTTGATTTGATTTAGAAATACCAAAGAGACTGGAAAGCAGACCACCCTGGGCCTGTCCCTGGCCTTGTGCAAGCTGGCAGTCACTAAAAGGCTGTGAATCCACATGACCTTTGCCCTGTCACTATACCCCCCCCCCCCCTCTGCCATGCACCCATACAATACATGCACACACACATACATTTATGTGTAGCTCACACAGGGATGCTTCACCTCTGCCAACTCCTAGTTATCTGGGACCATATTCAAGAAACCTTACTAAGCCTAGTTAGTTACTAAAGTGCATCAAAATGCATGCATTGTAGTAACCAACTACATGTAGGCAAGTAAGCTTTTATGAATATGGCCCCTGATCTTTTTCGGAAGCATCTTCAAAGTTTTACACTGGTAAATCCCAAAGTCAGTTCCCATGGTAATGTCCACTGTGGGTTCTATTACGTTTGTTAAGAGAAAAACAGCAAACAGGGCTGCATACTATTTGCAAGTGGACCTTTTTCAGGCTTTCTGGTACCAATTTAAAAAATACAGAGGTTATGAGAAACTATATAACTACATGTACTACCAGTATGAATACAAATGGTTTTTGTTATATCATGTTACAATACATCCCATAAAACACATGTATGCAAGTGCATGCATGCATGCATCATCACTGTTTGGCAAATCTTCTGCTTTACATGAACCTGGGCAAGTAATATTCTACAATGAGAACAAGTGTTCTGGGGGGCATTTCATCAAAGGACTTGTCGGATATTTTATACGACAAGTTTGCTCTCGGCCAATAAGATGCAAGCATTTCAGTAGCTTATAACAGTTTGTCGGATAAAACGTCCGAAAAGTCCTATGATGAAATGCCCCCCAGGAGAGATGTGTATGTGTGTGTGTTGGGGGGGGGGGGGGGGCGTGGGGGGGGTGGGGGGGGGGGGTTGAGGGGGTGACTGAATACTGTGCACTTCTCAATGTTACTTCGCAATCAATCAAACATTATTTTATGCATTCATTTGTGCATTGCTTTGTACAATGTGAAGATAAATCTTTACCACTTTGAAAATCTGCACATTTGGTAATAAGGTTGGTCACTTGTGCACAATAGAAATAAGTCAATAAGGCCAATATTACACTTCTTGTGTGATATACTTATAAGAATATAAACTGTATATTATGCCTCTCCTCAGCTTTTCATTAACCTGTAGTAGTAGAAGTAGTAACTTGCTCAGAGGAGATATTCACTTGTACACAGCTATTCTCCTCACAGCTTCACATTCTGTATTGTAACTGCAACAACAATCCATGATATCTTTCCAATTCATGAAACAGCTACAAAGACCTACATGTATGCACTGTACAGCCCAGTATTTCTATTCTGAAGGGGTGTCTTCATTGGCCCAATGTGGGCGAAATAGCAAGCTTGTTCTGATCGGGTTAGCTGCCAGATCAAGAAATAGCTAGCTATTTGCGTCTTCATTAGCCAGATCAGATGAAATAGCTAGCTATTTGGCCGAGAAAATTTCTCAAGAATTCTTGGGCTCGATCGAACTAGCTCAAGCTAGTTTGCGGTTTAGCTTGAGCTAGCTCGGAGCGTCTTCATTAGCCTGAACATTTCCCGACCTCGGCATGCATCAGCGCGCACGAGGCATACGTGCATGAATGCGAGCTCACCACCGAAGCCATGCGGTGGTGGCTTATTCCCGTCACACACTGCGCATGTTCGAACATCGGGATAATTTATGCATCCATCTTGAGTTTCAAACTTACGTATCGCGAGTTTTGAGCTAATGAAGACGCGATTGCAACTTCAGGCTAGTTCCCTCGGATCAGCAAAATAGCTCGTCTGATCGGGCTAATCAAGATGCACCTAATGAGTCTGTATTATATTTAGTCACAGATCTATAATTGATCTGCATTCTGCTAAACATGTTCCACCAATGGCTTTGACATCATCTGCACCAACATGGGCCAGGGTTGGGCCACAGGATAAGGGATGGTCTAGTCTTGCTTCTCAGACTGCTTCTTTCTGTTGTGCAATTATGATAGCCAATACCAACCCTTAGCTTGCATAAAGTGTCCAAACCTTTACTGGTCAGTAACAAAAATGAAATTGAGACAAAAGGCTCTGGTTTTACTACACATGATTTGAAAAAAAAAAGAGTCATAAGTGAGTCTGAGCCTGTAGACTAATCATAACGCTTTGGTGCCTGCATATTTCTACTCTCAAAAATCCATAAATTTCAAAAAAAGAACCAACAGGGCTGTAAATGTCAGTCTGAGGACAAGCTCCCATTAGAAACAAGCACAAATTAACTCATGATGTAACAACTGCATTTTTTCTAGTATCTATATTTACGGGGTATTGCTCTCTTCTACAAAAGCATCATTATTTTTTCCCTTTCTCAGGAAAAAAAAGCAACAGGGTTGTATGTGTCAGTAAGAGGTCACACTCACTTGGGAAATCAAGCACAGAAAAAAAAAAACTCATGTTATACCTGCATTTTCCAGTACCTATATGCAGGGTATTGCTCTCTCTCCTACAAAATCATCATTCATTTTTTACTTTTCTCAGTAAAGAAAGCAACCGGGTTGTATGTGTCAGTAAAAGGTCACACTTACTTGAGAAGCAAGCACAGAAAAAAATGATGATATAACAACTGCATTTTTCAGTACCTGCATATATGGTATTGCTTTCTTAATGTAATCTTTAGAATCATCCTTCTATTTTTCCGTTTCTCAGAAAAAAATCAACAGCGCTGTAGGTGTTAGTAGGAGGTCACATTCACATGAGAAAGCAAGCAAAAAATAACTTGTGATGTAACAATGGCATTTTACATTATGTGGTATCATTGTGTCTTCTTTCAGATATTTATTTTTCCGGTCTTTCTACTGAGGAAAGTATCTTATCTACCTCGAAAGTCACTTTGAATGACATCCTGCCAACCATGTCTGAAATAATGATAAAAGCAGTTGATTTACCTTGCATCTTAATTTCAGTGATGTGGGACATTGGATTCATAACTTTGATGTTTCTTTGGTTCTAACAAAAAATCTGTTTCGAAGTGAAGAGTTGCCTAGTAATTGTTATTTTCTTATGTAGGAGATGAAAATTAAACAAAGAAGAAGAAATGGAATTTGGACATTAAGCATGTACACATTTTTATATTTTGTAAAGATTGTAGATGATAGTTAGATAGCATTTTGTTCTTCTCTTTGCCATAGTAATTTGTGACATGAACTATGATTACTGGTAGATTCATGATACTAATGAATGTAAGGTTGTGCATTTGTGTGAAAACTCATTGACTTCTAAGCTCAAGGGAGTGATTGCTTGTGCTCCCATTAAAAAAAAGAAAAAACATTTCATGAAAAAAACTTCATAAATATCAGAATAATTGTGATTTTCAGCGGGCGTCATGATCCCTCAAGAGAGCACCAAGGTCTGAAATGTAGACTTGGCCTGTGTTTGAGATCTCTTTGGATTGGCCCCACTAAAACTTTTTATCTGAACTCTGTTTATTGTGTTGGGTGCATGCCTTACCCTCCACTTACTGTGTGTGTGTGTGTGTGTGTGTGTGTGTGTGTGTGGTATGCAGTTAGGCCTGTTGCATTGAGAGTGTGTACTGATGCGCGAGTGTGCGCAAAAGCACAGCACAAACACACACACACACACACACACACACCAGCATTATCTTTGATAGTGTTTTCCATGTAAAGCTGGGAAGAATGAAATGCCTGTGTACAGGGCCGGTGAGGGGTAGTGCGGTTCTCCTTTTGATAGCTCTACCAGCCTCCCATCCAAACTGGCGCTGCTAGCATTGGCCTATAACACAGGAGGACTGGCGCAGCATAAGCAGGCTCATTGTGTGCGCCCCAACTTATTCCTTGGGACAAAGTTCAGTTCAGCGCTGCACCGTGAGCACTACAACACAACTTTTGAGCTGGCAAATCAGAAGAGCACGGCTTCACTTGACTTTACCCCGGCAGGATTTCATCTTCTGGAGTCTGGATTTGTGGATGGTATTACTGTTCCTTTTCTGGTGTAAAACTGATCAGAGTAGTTTGGTTTTCTGCTGGTTTGTTGGAGGAGGAAGGAAGGTAAGTTTGGTATTGGCTTCTTCTTGGAGTTGGTGGGATAAGGTCTTGCCAAAGTTGGTGGCACAAAGCTGATGTGTGTAGATCTTGCTCCACTGAGTCACTCGGTGTGCAGCTATGTGTGTGTGAGTGTGTGTATTAGAGTGGACACGACCCAATGGTGCCCTTCTCTCCTTATTTCTCTCTCATTCAAACATCAATTTATTTGTTCATTCTTCATCTTTCTAACTCCCATCAATACATTCTATCTCTGACATAACCTTTGAGGTGGTTTGTCAAGTTTTATTACATCAGTTGATGATTGTTTTCTGCTATTTCCCCCCATCTACTGTGGGAACACATGGTATCCATCCACACTATATGTTTCCTCAACATGTATCACACGCTGTTGACTCACGTCTTCTGTTCCTCTCCCAATCTGCAGGTACTCTGATCTCTGGAATAAGGAAATGTACAAACATGTGAATCTCCTGGCATGAGGATAAATCAATGTACTACTAAGCAAGCAGTTATTATCTTGCCAGCATGGCTAATCCTGGAAGAATAATCCAAAGGACATGATGACATTGTTCTAAACAGCAGCAGAATTTCTTGATAGCCAAGATAGCTAGCAGAGCTTAGCAAATGAGTCTTTGGATTTAGGAACTTGATTGCTCCGGACACTTAAAACTTTACGAGTTGGATCTTGCGAACAAATTTCTGTTGTCTCGAGTCGGAGGATTCGTGCAAGGACTGAAGAGGGATTGAGGGCGTCATTTTTATTTTGCCGTGATGCGGATGGCAACAACGCAAGCATCATGATGCGAGAAGAAGAGGCCCTGGAGATGGAGCTGCCATGCAGTAGAAGGAAGTCGAGGAACTGTGCCGACATGTCTTCGAGTTCAAGAACTTTTATGCGGTGTTTCCCACCGAGGACATTGCTCTGGACTGCAATAGTGTGTTTAATATGTTCATGGACATTATCATCAGCATCGGCAACGCAAGCCAGAGACCCACAAGGTTTGTACAATTTGGTTTTCCTTTACACGGATTTACATGGTCTTGAATTCATGCGTTATTTTAAATATCATTTCTTGCTTAAAATGGGTTGTTACTTTTTAGTTTCCCAAGTGAAGTATTGAGTCTATTGAGTGTTTTCTACTTAAAAAATATTTGTTTTTAATTTTTTTCATCTTCCCCACATTTTTTACAAGTGAGTTATTGATTCTGTTTATTTTATCTGAGTTGAAATGTTTTTCAATTATATTCAGTTTGCTAATTGGATAATATTTTCTATTCAATTTCCACTATGTGATTTCCATTTTATGTTTATTTCGAAATGATATGTGTTTTGATAAGCAATTCAAAGTAATATATTAACAGATACATACATTTGTAATTGTAATCGTATTTTGCAAGAAAATTGATATCTTAAAATGCTCATGTTACCATGAAATGGTTTCTTCTATACTTTTTGGTGTAAGATCTGAAGATCTCAAACTCTAAATGATGTCAGTTCTTTAGGAACAGAAGAAGAAAAAATAAATATCAGGTACAGTGCATGTACATTGTATGGATACATTGTTAGTTAGCACAGTCTGAAATTTGATGTATTTATAATACAAACTACTGGAATAGTACATGTAAGTTCATCCATTTTTTCAACAAGAGGACAACTACACAATTGTTATCTCCAAAAAATGACCAATAAGGCTTACCAACAGTAATCATAAACACTTGTCCAGGGCAAGTTATTAAGTTGTTCATGCTTTCAGAAGAGTTTAATCAGATGTGCACAATTTATTTCTGGAAAATATTTCCATTCTCAATAGTCAGGAAAGAAGAATTGCATTTATGCGTTTAAATAAATGTCAGCCTTCTGTTGGATATTAATGACCATTTTCCCCCGCTGAATGAAGTCCTTAAAAGTATTTCTTGAACTTCATTGATGCAATTTCATGTACATGTACATGTGGTGAAGAGATACACTGTCAAATACCATCTGTCAAATGGCATCCCAGTGAGGAAGAACATTTTCTAATAGAGTATTTTATTATTATGACAGCTTTTTTTTCTAGGTTTTCTTTCTCCAAGTTACAGAGAGAACTTTACAAATTGAGGGTTTATACTGGGGTTTTTCTATCTTGATTCCTTTTTTAAAGATATATGCCTTGATTTGTAAGTCATTGAGTATTAACCATAAACAGTAATAGATATTATGCATTTTGCCATTCAGAAAGAAGATTTTGTCAACATAGTCACATTTTCAAATTGCAGTTAAGTCAGTAGGCAGGCTTCTGACTAAAATGATTTATCTACATGTACATGTAACTACGTTGAACTAAATTAAACTGACCATGCTAGTAACTTGATAACGATGCTAACCTTTCATACATGTACACTGTAGCTGTCCAGTAAATGTTTAGTGGACCATCATTCATAGCAGACCAAATGGTAAATGATTTGGAAATTTTAGAATACAGTTACCAAGCTCAATCTCACAGACAAGGTTGGCAAGACCCACCACCATTTCTGAATTAATATAGTATTTCATTCGTCCTTGAGGTTATATTCATGTACAGTTGTACATGTATAAACCGGTAGACATGAAGTATTTGTAGGTTTTTGGTAAAATCTATTTTTCTGGATACGGAAGAGGCATTGGGGCTGGCTGGGGCTTTCACAGCATTTAATTTTGAAGAGACAGGCACCGACGATCACCCAGCCCTGTTAATTTCTATCATTGGTATTGTCAAGTTATGAATAATGTTTCCATTGTTGGTCTGACTGGCTCTGCTTCTATTGTGAGCTGAGGGGAGCAGGATGCATGGAAGCGTGTTAGAATAAGAATAGACAAAGCTCCTCTTCTCTGCTGTTCACCATTCAACTTGACATGGTCGCTTGCTGTCTGCTAAAATCCACTCATTCAAATCCGACGAGAATTGGTGGTGCATTTTGTGCAAGAGAGGTGCAGCATGTTGTGGTGCTAATTCTGTGACAAGAGAGAAGTGCATGTACTAGGGATAGCAGGATTAATCCCAATTCAAGAATAAAGGATGCTTATTTGCCCTTGATTTAAACTGAAAATGGACTATTGAGGAGTCTTTTAACAAATATAATCCTGTTTGTGACACCTTGTGGTTGCCTATGTCATGTAATCAAAGATATGTGTAATCCACTTTGGAACTGTGGGAAAATAAGAATAATTTGTTGTGGTTACTTTTGAAGCATGATATCTGGAAATTAACACCTTAAACCATGTTAAACATGCATTAAACTCCATTCATTTATGATAAATTTTTTTCATTGGGGCCCATTTTATAGTGAAGGGCTTAAATCAAATATAGCTTAGAACTGCAGTAGCCAGTTTTTCATTCCCAGACAGCCTAAATTGAATTTTGACAAGACCCGCCAAATTCCATTTAACCCCTAGAGACCCCAAAGAAGAGAGAAAGGAGTGGCTGATAAGAGGTAGATTGGCTGATTGGGGGAGAGAACCAGAGAAAGGATTGAAAGTTCCTGGAAGTTTAGGAACATCCTAAATGTAAAATAAACAGGAGGGTCCTGTTTGTTAGTGGTATTCCATGATATCTGATTGTCATGGGTGGTGGTCCTGCTGAGAAGAGGGTGAAGAACTCCAGCAGGGTGCAGTGATGATGGCTGTATGCTATCTCTTGCTCATCTTCCTGTAAAGCTAAATCTCCCATGACACATTCCCAGTGGAATTTAAAACAAAGCAAGGGATTCTGTTCACTGCTCAGAAAATGTCCAGTTAGTTTGATTCATTAGTTTATGGACACTGTAATCACTTCCAAACTATATGATATGATGTGCTCTCCATGTTTATTCTCTTATGATCATAGATATGAAGATGTGTAGTAAGCCAATGTGGTTTTCCATGCCCAGTAATTTAAGGGTTAATTCTCTCGTCACCATATGTAGGCTTGAAAATGTGTAGCAAGCCAATGGGGTTGCCACGGCCCAGTAATGTAAAGGTTAGTCTGTGAAGGCATAACTGGAACTGTGAAGTGGACGTCCCTGGTTCCACAGTGTAATGTACTTGTACTCATACAATAGATTGTGCACTCAGTTTATCTGTATCATGTTGGGTTGTCTGCCCTGCCCTGCCCTGGGAGGAGGCACATCTCAAGCCCAGATAATGTGTTTTGATAACCCATCGTGATACAATATCTTGACAGTTCATGTCAAGTCAAACCTTACAACTACAAATAGAAGCTCCTTTACGTAGACATTGGCCTTCTTGAACTCATGTCACGCCACAAATCATGTTCTGAGGAAAGAACTTTATAGTTTCTTATCTCCCTCTCTCTCTCTCTCACACACACACACATGCACACATACTATGTTTTGAGCATAGAATTGTTTCATATATCTTTTCCTCTCTATCTCTCACCATGAACTTCTATGTACATGTACATATGCTCTTACACAGATAGCATGTTCTGAGGAACAAACTTACACTCTCTCCTCTGTCTGTCTGTCTCTCTCTCTCTCTCTCTCTCTCTCTCTCTCTCTCTCTCTCGCTGTCTCTCTCTCTCTCTCTTTCTCATACATATATGTGGCAGAGAAGAATGGAGATGTGCCAAGTTGTTATCATCTCGTTTGGTAGATAAGAAGATGCTTGACCCTCCTGTGTCAACAGGGACGCCTGACCTCTGGGCTGGGCATGTGATAAGCCCTGTACCAGAAGCCTGCATCTATTCCTCTTTAATGAGCCTGCACCTGCTGATCAAAGGTTTATACCAGTTTTTATTCTAGTTCAAATATAGACTCTGCAGAAATAGGCTGATAACAATTTCTGTACAGAAAGAAAGAAATGTTTGTTGTAAACAGAGTGCTTCATGTACACATACACGTACATGTGAGTGGAGAGCCCCTGTTGTTCAACTCAGTGTACTAATTTGACCGACAACAGATTTTTTTTGCTGTGAAATCCTATTTTGCATGGTGGGGTTAACAAGGCAGCTTGTTATTTTGGATGTCTGGTTTATATACAATTGTAGTAATTGCTATTGAATTGGTTAGCCACATTTGAACTTGAAGCAGTGTGATTAATATGTGCATGTTTATTTTTTGCATTGACATTGAAATTTAGAAAGTCTGTACAACAAACAAGTGTATGTTTGTGGAGTACAACAACCCAAAGCTTTCTAGTAAATGCTTGACGTGAAAATAGTTTCAATTACGTATTCACAGTTCATGTAGTTTTGTGCAGGATGCGAGACACAAGAAGCTATTACTTCACTGAAATAAAATGTGTACATGTACATGTAGTTTGAATGTTACCTGTGAAATAAGCTAATGACTAATTTGTAATCTAGATACTTCGCCATTGTTCAAATGTTGATATGGTAAGCCTCGATTGTAGACATAATTCTCTTTCTTTTGATGCATGGTTGTAAATGGAACAAGGTGGAAGAATGGATAGTTGACAGGGACATTTTTTTTACCATGAGTTTTGAAAGTTTAAACTGAACTGTTATGTCACTAGGGAGAAAGATCGCAAAGGGAGGAAGGGGGTGGGGGGGGGGGGGGGGGGGAGATACATGTGTATAGACATTGTCAGTCACTAAGCCATTGATAGAGACTAATATCAGCTCTGTGGTAAGCTTCTCCTATTCTGAAGGAACTCAGTCACAAAGGCACAGAAGTAGGGCTATTTTGGCCCCCCTGCCTTCTTCTCTTTCCCTTGGCAGGGCAGCAAAACAAGCTGATTTCTATGAAGCCAAGGCATTGATGCCTGTAATTGATTTTGTTGAGGCGCATCTACAATGCATTCACCCCCCTTCCAAGGTAGCCGGCCTAATGATACCCCCCTAATCAGCATTCCTGGACCCATCTTCCAAACCCTGTGCCTGTCTCCTTTGTGTCTTATCCTTTTCATTATTTTCTCTTCTTCTTTGGGGTGAAGACATTTTTGAGTTGGTTAATTCCCTTTTTATATGCTTGACTTTTCCAGTACCACTGGGTGTGTGTGTTTTCTGGTTCGGTATCCATGGGCTGTTGAAGAACTCCAGTGGCATTTCTCTCTCTCTCTCTCTCTCTCTCTCTCTCTCTCTTTCTCTCTTTTTGTCCCTCCACCCCATTTCAGTTCTATCCTAGCTTTCATGCTCATAGATCTTTTTACCTTCCTTTCAGTCTTTCTGTCTTGCAATTGAGTTTTATGTTACAAATTTCAGTGCAGAATACAGCAAAATGAAAAAATCAGTAATGAGCTTTGGCAATGAAGTAGGCCTGAAACAACTTTCTGAAATTGTAGATTAGTTTCAATAGATGGTTAAGTTTGATGGAATTCAGTAAAAAAAAATGCATACATTTAAGTACAACAATGTGCAATGTAGGTCATTAGTTATATGCATGTGTAGGTGGCTGACAACTTATTTGTTATTTTTTTTTCATTTGTTGTGATTTCTCCCCCTTGTTATTGAAATCTTTTGAAAGGGGATTTTCTCAAATAAGCACCCATCTTCTGTTTGCTCATTCAGTCATATCATATGACTGAATGAGCAAACATGTGTTTACATTATTTTACATAATTTATAGCTGATTATAGTAAACAATCTGAGCAAAGTGAGTTTGTGACAGCAAATATGTTTGTGTTGAGTACAAACCTTTTCAGTTTGAGAATTCACTTTCACACAGAAAATGTTTTACGTTCATTGTTTTGGACTGTTTTCAAATGCAAGGCATTGTAGACTTGTTTGTGGTCCCAAGAGAAAAGAGGTATTTCTAACAGAAGCCATGTTCAACCATGCATGATCTTGTGTGATTCGGGCTCAAGAATTTAGTTGAAATGTTTGTTTCAAAGTTTTAAACATTGCCTGGAAGTGAAAGTATTTTGTGGAGAGCAGCAACATGTACAATGTACTTACTGGTATCGGCTGTTGCTGTTGTTTGATTGATCTTCACCACCTACCTAGATTTGATTGAGGACAGTTGCTTGTTTTTATCTCCCAAATTTATGGTCAATCCTTGTGGCCATGCTATTTTTTTTATTCTTTTGATTCTTACTTGAGTGTAGAGAGAAGTCAATTGGGACATGCCTGGCTTTGCTACCAACTTCTGGTATACTCTCTGTGATCAATATTTTATTTCTTGCTGCTGTTTGTCCATCTGTCTATCTGTCTGTCTATCCATCTGTTTGTCTGTCTGTCTTTCTTTCTATACATCTCTCTATTTCTTTTTCTTACTCCTGGAGTCCTGGGTTTCTCCTAACTTCCATCACACCATCAGCATCGACCTCCCGTCTCATGAATGCTTATTTTTCTCTCTCACCGCCGTTACTTCATCTCTCTCCTCCTCCCTGTCCCCCAAGAAAATGGGTCTTCTGAGCTTTGTTGCTAGCCGGAGGCGCGACCGGTGCACAATGGCGGACTAAAGGCAACTTGAACCCACACCTTCTCTGCTTTCTTTGATCTGTTTGAACCCCGTCTATACACGGGCAAGGTCAGACTTTGTGCGCCTTCATCGAGCCTTTTCATCCGGTGCAGAGCAGAGCATTCTCAATCCACACAGAATGGCCCCTCTCTCTTTTCCTTTCTCTCTCTCTCCCATTTCCAGAGGAGAATTCAGCATTCAGCTGGCCTGGCTTTTGTAGGAAAAATATTGAATTCAAGTTGAGGAGAAGAAAAAAAGAGTTGAAGGAAAGAAAAGATTATTCGGTGGGTTCTCAGTTGAAAATAAACCCCATTAAGATGTTGATACAGTCAAAAGGTGGGGTTTGTGGAAATAAATACCCAAGCTTTGCTTGAAAGAAGACTTAAAATGGTATCTTTTGATTAAGCCACCAGGGGAAAATTGAAAGAGAGAATGGATACACGGTAGCGATCAGTTTTCAATCGGTGAATTAGAATTAGACACCGTTGTTTGCAAGTGCCCAATATTTGCGCAGCAACTTAATTTTCACCAAATTTTTGTACCGAGTGTGGACCCTCACTCTGATGCTTGGTAATCGGGCAAAGCGATTGTTGCATTCAATGTTTCAATCATTGCGAGCAGAAACGCACAAGAAAAATAAGAGGGAGTGGAAACCTGTTTTTCATGACAGATAAGTAATCCTCTGCGAAAATGGCAAAAGTTGAAATGGAAAGTTTTTCCCACCGTATTTACTGCATGCCAGGACAACCCTAAGTATGATTTTGTTCACTTTCTCCCTTTTGATGCTTTTAATAGGAGCTTTTTGGTGATATATGATCAGGGAGAGGGGGAGAGGGGAACAAGGGGGCTGTCCCACTGGGAGGGCTTCAAGTGCTGTTTATTGATGCACCTGTATCTATTCTACATAAATGTTCACAGACCAATTAACTCTTTTATGTGAAATATGTGAATTTATCATCAAATAATGCACACAAATCCCACAGGGCTTTGTTTTATCTGGCACACTAAGGATTAAACAGACTACTTGGCACAGATGGTTGAAAGCTGTACATTGGATATATCTCTTTCATGTCATATTCCTTTGCAAAATTATGCTGTTAAACATTTTCACACATAGCTTTGTAATTGCTAGAAAAGTTTGCACATACATGTAGTAGCCTGTTTGTACCCCAAAATCAACAGTGGCAAGGGCCTGGTGGTTGGCATCCAAACAGGAGCCATTTTTTAAGCCCAAATTCAAAAGGTATGTTTATTTTTCTTATTTATTTACTTCAAATACAAATACAGTGTATTGTTCATATAAGTTCTACTTTTAGGGGGTGGCTTTCACTTCTGAGTTCAGGAAGTCCGCAAATAAAATTGTCCGGGGATATCATTAGAGCAGTATTTGTAGAGAGAATGCCGTTGAGATGCTATGAATAAACAATCTTGAAGCAAATCATACACTTTACCTGCAGAAATTGTGTTGCCATATGATAGAAAAGTTTTATGAGGCTTGAAGCACTTGTGATGTGCTATACAATGCATTGTATACATTTCAATAAAAGGGAAATGTGACTGTGTAAACTACTTGAGTTTTGCATTGATTAAGGTATAGCTTTGCAGTCAAAACGTCATGTTTTTTCTATAAAAAAAATGATGCTGTACAGGTGTGTAGATGATATGTTGAGCAGTTGAATTTTGTTGCATGTTTATATAGTGTACTAGTTCCTATGCATATAGTAACATTTAAGACAAGACTTATGCAGGTCAAACAAATAATATTTTGTAAATAAAATCTGTAGCATGGAAGAAAATCATGTTTCAGAACTTTCCTCCTAATTATAGAACTGGAATCTGATTTTCCCCAGAATTCTGTTGATTGCTAGATTTTGAGGTCTTGGATGGGTCGTGCACAACCTATAGAGCCTAGAGACCGCAATACGCAATAGCGCACATGTATCACAGCTTTTCGCTCCATTTTCGATTCGTTGAGGCAAGCAGCGCAAAGCTGAATGAACATTGCATTATAGTACATAAGTGCACACAATTGTTGTATTTTTCAAACTAAACAGGGATATTTTTTCAACTTTTCCTGAAAAGGTTTCTGAAGCTGCAACTGTGAGATTTCATACATATCATAGAGTAGTTGGGGTTTACTGTTGTTTCCTGCGGAGTTTCATAAATTTTGCAAATGGGCTGCCCTGTTTTTAAAGTGTATACATGTATGTTATAGAAGATGATTCCCAGTTTCCTGTCAAGTCATGTTTGTTGTGCACCATAGATGTTATGCCTGTGATCAGTATGGTAGCTCCTACGCATGGATTGTACATCTACAATACACAAGAACGTTATTCTAAGTCCTTTCCTCCTGCCCATGGTGTGTGGGGGTGGTGGGTTGGGGGAGGGGAGGGGGGGGGGGGGAGAAGCGTGCAAAATGGTTGTTTTCTTTCCTAAGCAGGCGGGCTGGGGAGGAAGAAATGATTGTGCTGGCAGGAGTATCAGAGTGCAGAGCAAGAGGCCCAATCGGTATTGTGCTCCGCGAGCCTTTCTCATTGTGTGTGACCGGACTTGCCGCAGTCCAAGATTGGCTCTCCTTTGCCCTCATTTCTGATATCAATTCCTTACCTCATAGTGCCCCCCCCCCCCCCTCTCTCTCTCTTTTCCACAAATTCATTGTTGAAAGAAATGCAGTAGGGTTTGTCCAAAGGGATGTATAAAAACGGGTGAGGGGTAGTAGAGAGAGAGAGAGAAACAGAAAGAAGGAGAGAGAATTTCAGCACTTTGCTACTCACACAATGACACACACTGAACAATCTTTTCAGGGAAGTGAAAAGCAGTCCCAGAGCAGAAAATGTGTGGCGTTGGGTGTTTCGTACTTTTGCATTGAAAACGTTGAAATAGATAAATGGCAGGAGCACAAAAGAAGCTGCGGGAGTAACTAGGAAGGAGAAGGAATGGAGAAAATACCAGGCTGTGTGGTCGCTGGAGCAAAAAGGTCAGGGATTGGTTAGTCACAAGTTTCTTTTCAGTTGCCATGATGTTCAATAGCCGAGTATAAATCACACTGGCTTTCTAACCACAATACTATCTGTTGGACTGGCTGGGGTGGGTCATAAACTTTTTGTAGGAAATTAATGGACTTTTTTTGAATTGGGGTTGTGGGAGTACAGATGGTGCATACAGTATGTAGCTGCTGTCTTGTATGTACAGCAATTAGAATCCTTCTGAGTTGCTTTCAGCCCTCCTCCCCCCTTTCCCTCCTTCAGTGGAAAGGTGATTCAGATATCTGTGGTGATGGATGCATCGGTGAAGGTAGAGGGAGGAATGAAAGAAAAGGCCTGGCCTGCATTTATCAGGCTGCTGTTTACCAGCAGCGCTTGCAAGTCCGCAATGCAGCTACACTAGCAGGGGGGCCAAATCAATTTCATTTGGTAGTATGATGATTCCAAATGATTACCCTGCTGTACTTTTGGCTGAGAAGAGTTTGAAAAGGAGAACAATTGGTTGGAGAGATAATTGGATGGAGCTGAGATTAAGTGGAAAATGCATGCCCATGATAGGGTAATTTCATGTAATTGATATGACAGCACAACTACAGGTATATCCCCTCCTGGTAGTAGAAGGAAGAGAGAGAGAGAGAGAGAGAGAGAGAGAGAGAGAGAGAGAGAGAGAGAGAAAGAAAGTAGAATAGGGAGAAATATACAGAAGAATAAAAAAGAAAGAAATACACAGATGAAAGAGAAAGATAAGAGAGAGAGAGAGAGAGAGAGAGAGAGAGAGAGAGGGGGGGGGGGGAAGAGATAGAGAGGAAAAAGAGAGAGAGAGGAAAGAGAGAGAGAGAGGTGAAAGAGAGAGAGGTGAAAGAGAGAGAAAGAGCGGTAGCACTCTACTTATTTTTAAACATGCATGAATAACAAATCGCCAGAATGGAATGAGATTTTCATAACATGAATCCTTTTCCACCTGTGGAGTGCTTGCTTGTCATCCCTTTTTTTTAATAACATGAGTGATATCCTGTGGAATTCATGGTCTCCATTGGCACTATTGTCACAACCAGAACGTGCCGACAGAATGCAAAATTGTGTCTTCAAAGACCTGAAAGATTGTGTTTCCAACCGTAATTTGCCGAGTTTAATTTCGAGGAAGGAAGTTTGAAACCAATATATTTGTATGTCTGCAATTGAATTGATGATGGTGTTGAACAATATCTTCTTGAGGAAGAGATTTTCTGTAATGCTTGCTTTCCGATTGTCGATCGGCGTCATATATTTTGTGAGCTCTTGCAAAACTGCTTATTACCTGGTGCTACAGTTAAGACTTGTCTCATTTATAAAGCAAGCAATAACTTTCAAACTTCAAAATACAAATGTAAAATTGTAAATCCTTTTTTGTTGTTGAAAATTCTTGCTTTGTGGAGTTCTTTTTAATTGGGATTATGTTATTGTGCTGCTCATGTGCCAAGTACATTTGGACACCTATTAAAGTCAGACTTGTTTTGTGAAAATCACAAAGATGAAGAGAAAAATACAGGTTGTTTTTCTCAAATTCAGTCTGTCAATGTTTTTTACATTCATTCAAAATGAAGTTTAAGTACACATTTCAAATCTAAGGAATTATTCTTTATAGTTGTACAAAACAGGCCAAAATAAAAACTTTGGTAAAAATGTGATGTGACAAATAAGGTATTTGTGTACAGATTCTCTAAGAAATCGGATACCTCTTAAGAAATAATCCATCTTTTAATCTTTAGTGCTAAGCTGGTAAATATAGGGTTAGATCAGTTTGTGCGATATTAACAACTTCAAAAAGTGCTCCTGCATTATAGTTATCAATCCTGATCTTTATCTCACACATATATACAAGAGGGGAAATACATTAATCACAAGCTGATCTTAATGCTGGCCTCAAAAATAGGCAATTTTCTGAGGAGATTATGAAGTAATCAATCACAGGGTTCTTAGTGCACTTTATGGGGCAGCTTCTATACATTTGTGCAGGCAGGTTGTCAGTTTTCACTTGGGAGTTCTTGAATGGGCATTGTGTGAGCTGCACCTGAACAGGACTAGTCTACCTCAGGTAGCCATCATCAGCTTTCAGCTTATAGTGTCAGACCTTCACCCCCCCCCCCCCACCTTCACCCTCCCTTATATGATTTTCTGCAAGGAGAAAATATCTTTGGTGTGTGGTTTCACAGCTCCTGAGGGACACTGTCCTTGGAACCTTGGAAAAAACTTGAGTTGAGGAATCAGATTTTAAATATGTTGACATTCTAATGTTGGATATTTGTAGGTTTGCAATACAAGATACATGTAACTGTCCAAACAACATGTGATATCAAGTAATGCACATGCACATACACAAAAAGTTGTGTGTGGAATGCTGTATCTTTTATTCACATTTGTAACAATAGCCACATCATGATTGCTTGAAAGCACATCTCTATTCTCTACATTATCTCTTTTCCTTAGTCATTCCTAACTTTTTGGTTACAGCGTCTGAATAGCAAGACTAACAAGTTCTGTGGTTTTGAATAAAACTCATCAATAGAGAGCTATTCATTGGGTTGTGGAAAGGGGAGTCATTGAACAGCAGGAGTGCAGTGGGGTGCGTACTACCACTGCAGAGGGGGGCAGGCGCGCCCACTGACTCTTCTTGCATGCTTGGTAGAATACAAAATGCCTGTTAATCCTGAATGGCAGGTTAGGGGGTTGAGAGGAGAGGGGATAGGGTGGGGGTCATGGGGGTGGGGGTTTAATGGCCTGAGTCTCTCTCTCTCTCTCTCTCTCTCTCTCTCTCTCTCTCTCTCTTTCTCTCTCTCCCTCTCTCTGTCTCTCAGTATGTGTTGAGAGCTGTGGTTGTGTGCTTGGCTGCAGAGATAGTGAAAGAAGAACGGCTGGGCCTGTTGTGTCTAATCCTGCTTGACTCTACATAACAGAAAGGATTACAGCCAGAAGTGCAAAATATAGACAACAAAGGAAGACTCCATGTACATGTATGTCTACATGTAGGCCTACATGTATAGTGTGTGCATTAGTAGTGTTGAGCCCTGGCCTGTACAATTCTAGGCCTACATACATGTACATTATACAATTACATAACACGTTATCAAGTCCTACATCTTTTGAATGCACTATGCACATCACATTATGAAAGTACTATACATGTAGATGTGCAGGAAACACTAAGTAATATTAAAGGTAATTCCATGTTTAATTCTGAAGAACTTTCCTGAATGAAGCTGTAGGCACAAGTTTGACCAGAAAAGAAAACTTATTAAGTGAAAGTTCAAACATGTTTGTACTGAACATGTCAATGATGACAAAGTAGAAACAGTTGGGAAACCTTCAAAACAATAATTTTCCACTGGAAATATGGAGTAAGTTTAAATCCAGCACAGGCCAGGACATACATGTATAGTGTTTTTGTACAAACGATGTTGACAATGAGGAGGCTCTTTTGTAATGAATAAGGAAGAAGAGGAATATAAAGTTTTATCCCACATTCCGTCACTAGATGTATTCGTGCTTGTTTTCATAAGTCTTTACATTTGGTGAGTGTGACAATGAATGTTGACATTCAGTTTGATTGATTCATGATGCAGGATTTTGAAGAACCATACATTTTTCACCATGGAAATCATAATGGGTAGTCAATAATCCAGGAAGGATATAAATCCGTCACAAGGTGTAGTCTCTTCATAGATTGTCAGCTTGCGCGTTGAGACGCATCCTTCAAATGTGAAATCAATGTATACTGAGCAAATAAAAGAAGCAGTATGAACAATCTTTTACCCCTCCACGTTCCTTTTAAAATGAGCGAGGGAGGGGTGTTAAAGTTATCAAGCAGCTTATGTGCTTTTTGGCTCCTGAATTATTACTCAAAGTGACTCATCAACATGAACCAGTACTAGTCAAGGAAAATAAGGCGCCACAAATTGACAAATTGGACTAGATAGTGCATTTTGTGCAAAGTTACTATTGTTGAATTAGACAATAGTCATGAAGTATGATTGATGAAATGTCTGCTATGCATAGTGGGATCTCTGTAGAAATCTGTATCAAAGCTTGATCTAGTGTGGGCAAAAAATATAAATGTGTGTATGTGTGTTGGTGGAAAGGGTGGGGGGGGGGGGTGGGGGAGGAGGCGGATATAGATGAAAACTCTTATCCATAATCAGAAAAAGATCTTTTTTTTGCATGTTATGAAATCGTTGGGCATTTTATGTTAATGATGTACTATTAGCCTACATGTACACTAGCCCCCCCCCCCCCCAATAAAAATGACATACTGGTATGTTTACATGATATCTGAAAGAAGATACATTTTGTGATATGAACGACCATTTGATATCATTGCTATACTACCGAACTTGTCCTTGAAGGCTTCTCAATTACATTTTAAAAAGTAAAAAAGTTGCTGAACTACACATCACTTGATAAGTGTGCACTGTTTGATTGACAGCTCTCTCTCACTCCAGGATTGGTTTTGTGTATGGTTATGAAGGCTCCTTAGCACTGACAGGTTTAGTTGGATTTGCTAAAAAGTATACATGGTCTTGTCCTATATTTGAACACAAATGTGTGATGCCAAAAAGTTCCACTGCATGTGTAGGTGTTGCTAAGAAAGTGTACACATGATGTTTATCATCATACCACATCAAATCCACACCTGTGAATAAAGTTATGATTCAAGTGTTGCTAATCCTGTATGTATTTCCATGGTTTGTGCATACTTTTCATATCAGGACTCTACAATATATGGTATATTCTTTGTCATTTTTAATTTCTGAAAGGCTTTCAGGAAGTTAGTCTTTACATATTCTCCTCTTCTTCACTTCACTTCATTTCTGTCTTGTCACTTCACCACTAGTATTGTACAGCAAGGCATCAAGAAGAAGTCTTAGTGATCGCTTTTCAAAGCTCACGTTTCTTTTCTCATGAATTCAAATGGTACATTTATTTCTCTCCTACAGTGGCTGTGTCGCTGACAGCGCCTCGGAACCTTACTGCCACGCCCGTGAAGGCGCAAGCCATCGTGTTATCCTGGAAGCATCCCGTCGTAGGATTCCCAGACATCTACATCATTACGTACTGCATCATGACCAGTGGAGGTAAGAACACCTTTTTATCTTCTTTCTTTCATTATATACAATATCAAAAATGATGAACGTACAGATGAGTGGATCTCTTCTTTACATTGACATCATATTGCTTTGTTTAGTATGGCATTGAGAATGGTGGAGGAACGTGTAAGATCACTTTTCTTTTCTCTCACATTTCCAATAAATCTTACCAGTAGTTACACCCAGCATAGAGGATATTGAAGGGTGATAGGTACGGTAGATTCGAAGGGTGCTACGTGAACATGTTCACTCATTACTATTGTCACAAAGATACTGTGTAGTAAGCCAATGGGTTTTTCTGGGCAATGTTTTTTTTTAGGCACGGTAATGTAAGGGTTGCTGAGGGGGGGGGGGGGGTGCCATGATGTCCCACCCCCTCAGCACCCGCTTAGCACCCATGGAGGGGTGTGGGTTGACCCTGCTGCTATGTGCACAGCTGGGCCCAGGTAGATTGAGTCATGCACCCATCACAGCAGCCAGGTAGCACCCATGGCAGTGGAGGTGAAGTTCGAGGCCCTCCCTCCATCCTCCAAGGCTGAGCTGCTAACCACTGCAGAGAATGTCCACAAACCACAAGGACTGACGTGCTAGCAAAATCCAATAGTGCTCTTTACAGGTATGCAGGCCCGACCATGTACCTGCTGGGCACCCATAATTGTTTCTTGTAAAAAAGAAATATATCAGAATTGGCACCCTTCCCATAATCTGTCAAATACAAATATGGCAAAGGAATTATGATAGATATTGTTTGTTTTTAAAACTTCACATTCTTCCTAGTGCAATTAAATTTAATTTGCATATCGGTAAAAGAATTGAAGCTTAGGATATGAAGATTAAAGTAGGAAACAAGCCGATTGGTGAATTTTTGAAAGATGGAAACATATCCCTTGTTTCCATGGTTTCTGCAACATCAGTTTCGCCGCCTTCTCATTTCGTAATCTTAAACGATTGTGTTGCTTATCTTTTCTGTTTCCATGGTTTCTACAACATTTGTTATGTCTTCTTCTCATTTCAGAAAAGGCATGCCAGCAGGCCTACCATGACAACAACAACTTGACTGAGGTGGAGATGGTGGACCTGATGGCCAACCATACCTACAGCTTCCAGGTGCAATCCTACTACAGCAATAAGACCCTGGCAGGGGCCACCGAATTTGTAGATGCCCGCGGGCTGCCTCCAGGTACGTGGCTCAAGATTCATGCTGCAGGACAGTGATACATTTGTTGATGTCAATGTTGATTCTGCCCGATGGAAAGGGATGAGAAAGGGGTGAAGGGAAGAAGAAGGAGTTGAAAAGGAGAAGGGAGAAGAGAGAGGGGAATAGTTGGGAGGAAGAGTGTGAAATGAAGATGGGTGGGGGTGGAGGGGGAGAAAGATTTGGGGGGGGGGGGTAAAAGGAAGAATTGGGAGAAGAAAGGGGAGGAAGGGGAGAAGAAGAGGGAAGGGGGGAAGGAAGATGGTTAGAAGAGAGATGGGGTAGTTGTAAGATGGGGGTGGAAGGAAGATGGGGAAAGTAGGAAGACGGGGGTAGGAGGAAAGGGAGGAGGAAGGGAGAAGGAAGGTGAGAGGGAGAGAATAGGGAAGTGGGAGAGGGGAATTTGACAAGAAGAAGGGGGGGGGGGGAGGGGGGTGGAGGTTGAAGAAAGAGGGATAGATTTAGTGTAAACAATACATGTCATAGTTGATTTGATATGATATGATTTGTAAGTATGTTTCGATGATGATGATGAAGATAGTGGTTAATGCAGACTGGTATTGAGGTGACAGCGATGTTGAAAGTGATGATGATGAAGATGAAGATTGTGGTGAAAACATTAATGGATGTTGGTGGTGAAGATGATGCTGTGTGAATGAAAATGATAGTGCTAAAGGAATGTGTAGACTTACAAAATGAGATGAATGTCAAGAAATTGGAGTAGAAGCTGCATAAGTTGGTTGTGGGACGACTCGTTGCAGATATATTTCCTCATGCCAAGTCGATGAATATTTCAGTGGCATTTCTGGGAAGAGGGCTGTGACTTGGACACCTATTTTGTGCTTGGTGCGTGTGTCATGCGGGATGTTAACGAAGTGTCCAGTGTCATTGCTTTTCCAGTACATCGCATAGAGTCAATTTGGAAAACTCACACAAAGCACTGAAGGATGTTATAAATGTTGCCAAACACAGCAGATCTAATAATTGTACATATTGTTTTGTAGCAACAACAACACAAAGTTGAAACAAGAACATAATCATGAATCTCACTCATGTGAGAAGGATATATCCAGTATAATGTAGGTGTACAAACAAAACAGTAATATTTTGCGACCAGCTGTTTCACTACGGATCCAATGGAAAGGACTCTCAGAAGGCAAAACTGCAGCATGTAGTGTAGATATAAAGCAGGCAAAGGAGGTCATAAAACTGATTTCTCACAGGAGCAGGTACGTCTTCTGGGACTAACCTCTTTCTCTGAGAAGTGATTACTTTCTATGTATGTGGATATTGAATTCTCATCTCTTGGACTCACAACAAAACCATTGCCACGCTGAATATATGACTGGCTTTGTTTAAAAAGGGATGGGTAGAGTTGCAGATTGATGGTATTTCCCAGTGCCATTTACTGGATATTTGATACAAATGTTGTTGACTCGCAAGATGTCCATTTCACCTTTGCTTGATCCTGGTGGGAAATTTCTTTTATCTCTTTGTTCTGTTCTTCTTCACCTCCCCCTTTTTTTTTTCTTCTCTTTTTTCTTCTTCTTTTTCTCCTTCCTTTTCTCATTTTTCTTCTTTTTTTTTTCCTTGTTAATCTTGTAATTCTCATTCTTCTTCTTCCCCTCCTCCCTTTTCATCTTCTTCTCTTCCCCCTTCTTCTCTTCCCCCTTCTTCTCTTCATAATTTGTTTGCAGGACAATCCCCTTTCTGCTCCTAAGACAAGTCTACCCTGATTAAACTCACAATGTTTTTTTAAGGGTATCTGGTTCTTTTAACATGCCATGTGATACAGGGCAGAGGGCAAGAATGAATATTTCTGGAGACATTTCATCCCTTCTTCAGCATTCCTTGTGAGCACCCTGCTGTGTACAGAAGCTCATAGTGCGGGATGTGAGATGGGCAGGTCAGAGTTCACGGAATCACACGCTTTCTCAGAAAACATCTTCTGATCGCAGAATGCTTTCGATAGATGACATGAGTCTTCCATGAAAAATCAAAATAGTATGTTATATTGCTGCGGCTGCTGCATCGGGCTGCTGTACACATGGAATCTCAACATTGGGTTATTTTTTTAAATGTGGTTTAATGCACCTATTTTGCAATTTTCAGTGTAATGGAGACATACCATTCAAGATGGGAGGATCAAAGGTCACGATGATTCACAAAATACCTCAGAAAGCGTGTTGCACTTTCACTATTAATGAGAGGACTACTGGATGAAATACCAGAAAGTAGAATAACCACAGGCTGAATTACACCCGCAGTCTCCATTCCCCTCTCATTCTGATTAAATGCCTCTAGACATTTGAAGAGACAGAACAATGCCAATACACCTGTAAATGAGTTCAATTGAATTGATCTGAATTTGAGTTCAAATGCCAGACTACATGAATACCTATAAAAGACATCATGTTTGATTCAAATGTGTGACACACTCTACATGTATCATGGCTTCCAATTAAGGAAGAATGAAAACAAAAATGAGCTGCTTTTTTAATCAAAGTTTAAATCTCCATTATTTGTTGATTGTATGCAAATGTGCAAACAGTGGAGGTATGCCATTTTAGATGATAAACAGTATATTGTTGTGTACATAGTGCACTTCATTAAAGGGTATATACTGTACTGGGAAGGCAAAAAAGCCTTCAATTACTCCAAATGTAGATCATTTGAGGGCAAATACATGTAACTTTCAGCAAGCTTCTAAAATAGACATGACATGAATTTAAGACCATTGGTAAGAAGATTATTAACAATTACATTTTGAAGGCTTTTTTGCCTTCCCAGTACAGTATATGCCCTTTAAACCTGCAGAACTTTGCAGTGCTTCATTGAATCGAGTAGAAATATAGTTTTTAATTATCTTTCACTCGAATGAGTACATGATGTTGTAAACATAAAAAAGATTGGGGTAAAGCAGTATGGTGGAAATACAACAGTAGATTAAAAATTCATTTTACAGACCTGAGTTGAGTATTAACATGTTTTTATGAATAGTTCAGTATGCATTGGCTTTAGAAATTAATTTTCAGCGGCTTTTCGTTCGGTGAGTTCCGCCATACATGATTCGAGATGCGTCCTCATTGATGAAATGTGGTCTGCTACCTCGGGGGACAAAACTCAAACCAAATCACCCTGACTAGTTATTTGCACAACTCTTTCAGAATTCTCCCATTCCCCCATCCTGAGCGGAGAGTAGGGACACGACTCACTCGACCAATGAGTGCTGTCAGGTTGTTCGCTCAAGAACAGATTTAAAACAACAAAATATACAAATTCTATCTGCCATTTGTGGTTCTCTGAAATATTTATCCACTCCGTTCATCAGATGGTGATTAATGAGGTTCATCTACAGTGCTGTGATATTAATTCATAATGTGTTGATGGGCGAGCAGGGATTCGTTTAAAGTTCAGTCGAGAAAGTCTTGTTGAAAGACAACTGATTCAAATCAATGGGCTTCATGATTACATTTTTTTTTCAATATTGATTGCGACTGTAGTTGCTTTTGTAGGCAATGTGCCATGCTCCTTACATTTGCAGATACATGGAGAGTATGACAAAGCAGAAACTCAATTTGCACATTTCTAACGATGTTTCAATTTAACAAGGAGAAATACATAACACCCACAAAACCAAAGCTTACCAAACAAAGCTACAAATCCTTGTAATTTTATAGTTCTGAAATATTGGATGTATTTCATGTTTGTTTCAATATTTAGGAATTACATTGGAGGATCGTGATCATTATAATCAAGGATTCCATGTTCTGTGCTCTTATATTAGACATTGAACACAGTATCTAAATTTGCCATGGCTTTCTGCAAAGGTACAAGTACAAGTTCGCACCATGGGAAGAGAAAGTGCATACCATGATGCGTAACGTTCCAGCATTGTGGGACCAGCGCGTGGGCTGTTTAGTTGCTTGTTAATTTTGTTAAGTGGGTTCGGCTGAGTGACGTCCTTGATGCGAGCTGAGCATCTCACCTTGATCACCATATACCACACAGCTTACCTTCATCCAGTCCAACCCCCATGCTAATTAATGGAAATGATTGTACAGCCAACTTCATCGGTAGCCCTCCCCGCGAAGTCGCTGAAAATAAGAGCCGATCATTTGCTATTATTTCTGCTCATTTGCCGCCGTGTTGTGGAAATTGTCCCGACAGCTTCATCAGTGAAGCTTGAAAGAAAGAAGAAAAAAAAACGCCCCTAGTCTTCTCGTAAACAGAGAAACGCTTGATATGTCGTGCCACGATGAAACACGCTTTTTGAGCTAAAACAGGCAGAGTTTACCTGATGGAACTAATCTGCATGTTGGGGTGTGAATTTGTAATGATGTTTAGCTCATTACTATGGCAACGCACGATTTCACATGATGATTATGAATTATAATTTCATGCAGTGCTATACATAATTCAGACCATTCATTGATGTGCAACATGGATGTTATCTTCCATCGTGGTGTAAGGCATGAGCTTGGATCTGAATGAGTAGTATTTTGTTACATGTCATCCAGCCATGACTAAACATATATTCTGTTGAAGTGCATAACTTACCCTGTTTTATGAGGCAATCCACATTGGGAGTATATTTGTGGAATGAACATAATTCAGTTTTTTGGATTCTACATGTTCATGTACAGTTCAGAAATGTTAAAAAAACTGATGGGATATTTTAAATGGGACATTTAAAAACAAAAACCTTGTTTTACTTTGGCTGTGGAATGTCCACACAGGGGACTTGTGAGGGATTATAATGGGTGAAATGGAATTTTGATTGTTACAGTATGGTTAATTCAAAAACCAAAAACCAAAGATGAAAGAGATGATAAAAACAGAGATGATATGTATGCACTTATTAACTTTTTTCTGGGGCGAGTTGTACTGACCAGGCAGTGCATCCATCCCCTCTAGCCAATGAGAAGCTTGCGTTGTCTGTCAGGTGATGACATGTCACCATGGGCCCCCCACCGTGCCTGCCCATTGGCTGGTATTCTAAGCTGCTCGCTTTACCCGGCCGGAGGTGTGCGCTTGCCACCGCACCACAAGTTCAACCCACAATCTCATGGACTTGACAAAAAACATTTTGCCTTTTATTTTGTGTGTTGATGTGTGTGGGGGGGGGGGGGGGGGGGGAAAGGGGGGGTGGGGTCGGATAATCATAGATAAAACAGTCACAGGAATATTGTACATCAAGCAAATTTCTCCAGGGGTACCAACAGATCTGGCTTCATAATAGTATAAAGTTATTACTGCACCATAATGTCAACTCACAATTTGATGGACTTGACATAAACCATTTCCCCCTTTATTTTGTGTGTCACAAATTTTCTCTTGGGTTTCCAATAGATGTGGCCTCATAATAGTTTGGTGCTCGCAATGAAGTATTATGAGGGATGTTCAGTATCATTTTACGAGTGTAGGCGCTAGAAAATTTGAAGGAGAAACAAGGACCCAAACGGGGAGAGAGAGAGGGAGAGAGGAAAGCGGGTGGTGAGGGGGGGGGGGGGAGATAAAAAATGGAAATGCTGTTGGTTTTCTCCTGTTCTTTTCCCCGTTTCTCACATTTTCTTATGTGTCTAGACCAATGTACAGACCTGTATCCCCATAGCTTGCTTGCTTGCTTGCATCCTGTTGTCAGATCTGTTTTGCTTCTCTGTGTGCCTCACCCACGAAGCAGGTTCTCACTGCCTCAGTGCTACTGGATTCCCACAAGCAGATTGGTGTGTTCACATGAACCCCGTTCATATACACCACCTCTCCGCGAAAAAGGCACAACATTTGCGGCAGTTTTGCCAAAGAATCTGTGCCTGAAGACTTGTTAGACTTAGTTGGTGATGTAACTTGGTTATGTCATGATTATCATCCTGCTAGTCCTGCACTTGAAGGGCGCATCATCCCTGACATTGTGTCAGTGACCCCCTGCCCTTAAATGGTTATATGTCTCTGTAATTGACCTGGGGAAAGTCCCCAGCCGGACAATAGTAAAACAAAAATAACTGTAACGATTGACATTTTGTTTCGTTACTAGAAGTTTATGATACCAGCTGATGTTGGGAATTTGTGAGTACTCAACATCAATTGCATCATAGTTTTCAGGAAAATTTGGCAACGGTTAGTAAGTTTTACCCGCAATTTCAATGAGTAATACATTGTATTGATACAACTGGCATTTGACTGAAATTTAATGGCAAACTACTTCTGGACCCTGTTGCATAAAACTTAGTATTGATAGTAACTTTGCTACCAAGGGCATCTTCTTTGGAATCCTTGAATTTTGATTGGCTGTGGAGTGGTGATACCATGGTAGTGGTTTTCTATAAGGTGATGTAAAAAAAAGCTTGAAAGTTTTAAGAGAGTGAGGAAAGAAAAAAAATGCAGCATCGCATTTGCCCTGAGGGTACTGCATAGTACGTTGGATGTGGGATGTGTAGGGGAGGGCTATTGACCAACTCCGTGTATGAGATGTTCAGAAACATCACTACTTCTGTGTGAGAACACGGCCCGTGTCTCCTGGTGATGCCCTTGCCCCCAGTAATTGACAGCATGGGTAGGAGCGTGACCTCTTCCCAGTCCCTCAAATTGACAAACAAAATCAAAACTCCGCTGGAGAGCCCGAGCACCCCAGCTAGGTCCCGGGACAGAATTGCCCAAATTTAGGATTAAACGCTTCGTTCTGTGATGGAATTTCCCCCAAATCTTTTTCCCATGAGGAGATGCAGAAACAGAAATATTGGATTATGATTTAATGAGAAGTAATTAAACGGTCCCTTTTTTAAAACTATTGCATTTGTTGTCTTTGTGAGGGATTGAATAGAGAAAAATCTTAACTTGAGTATGCTTCGCAGCCATTATGAATTTAAAAGCACATTGAACACAATAACGATTCAATTAAGAATTGGTCTTTACTCTTGAATTCGTTTTAAAAGTCAATTGGATTGATCAAGCACATCCATTTAACTGAAAAGATTGTGTATCCCTTTTCTCGTTGGATGATTAGACCCTCTAGTTGGATACATCACGGGCATTTCTGTTACGGCATCAGTCATGGTTGAGAGAAGGTGCTGGTGGTGAGATGAACAGATCAGTAGTGACAGAGCAAACTATATTTAAGATTCAGCTGACAACCTGAAGCTAAAGAAAACAAGCTTGCAAATCTTCTTCTGTCTAAATATTTTGACCTGTCAATCATTGCATGAGCCTGCCCGAGGAGTCAATGGTGTTTATAAGTTTGATTAGAGGTTATTGATGAAAACACTAATATGCTGTATGAGGAGACTTCTCCTGCAGCAAACAAAATATAAGAAGAAAACAACCTGCCCTTTTACATTCTTCCATAGGCGGGCTGTGTTTTGAATTCTGGGGGCTAATTTGCCCAGAGCCCCCGCACTCCTCACTGAAGCAAAAGCTTAGATGTAGAGTCCTTTGATACAGCTTTACTCACACACATGATATTCAATTGGCATTGAGAGCCCTTTAGGCTGTGGATCGTATGGTGAGGTACATGTTCCACTTGTCAAGCAAAACCTTTGATTTCTTTCAAATGAGTGATGTAACCCAACATTCCAAATGTCATTGAAAGTTTCAAAGCTTGACTATGTAAATGATATGCCAAGTACCGCCTCCCCCTTACCCCCAGCAAAACTATCTGTTCACAAAAGTAATCTAATTTAAAATATTACTTTCAGTTGATGTTAAAGCTTGAAATCATCATAGGGTTTGCATTAGTTCATGGTTCTTTTTTCCTCTTTCTTTCCTCCTCCCAACACACCCCCCCCCCCCCCCCCCGCCCACACACACACACACCAACATGTATTAGCATGCCCTATGGCAGTTCGTCACCATTCTTGTGGCATTCTGTTTTTGTGTGAAGTCTTCGGTCTTTACGTTTTATCTGTGCCTGGTCAAGTGGAGAGAGACCGACATCTTGCAGCAGAAAACACATTGACTTGGTTCCCCTTTCAAGCATATCAAGGCAAATGTTTGTGCTGAAGTCACAACACCAGAACTGTTGGATCCAAATGGTAAACAAGAGTAATTCTGTTTTTTTTTTCTTCGCCCCCCTCTTTTCTCTCTCCTCCATACACTGAGAATGGGAATGAAAAGAACTGGTTCTGTCAACAGTCTTGTGGAGTCATGAATTGTTAAAAAGAAAAACAAACGCTCTCTTTTCTCCTTGACCAGGTTTGGGTTGATGTCACTTCTGATATGTCATAGCTTTCGCTTCTATGACCAAGCATCCATGTGCATACATTGCAGTATATGATTCAAATGTTGCACAGTTTTACCACATTATGTTTTGCATTACAAGATGTTATATAACCATCCTTTTGTTTCAAAGCCTCATCTTTATCTGTCGTTAAAGCGGATCAGGGCCCTGTTGCATGAAACTTACCGTTGATGGTAACTTTGCATCCACTGGCAACTTCCATGGAAATCTTGAATTTGCTTGGTTGTTGAGTGGTATTACCATAGTAGTTACCATTGTTGGCAGTTATCATTAATGATAAATGTTATGTAACTGGCCCAGGTCTTCTTGCCAGAGAGGAATGGTATCAATTTAAAAAAAAGGGTTAGCACAGGAGAGAGGTAAAGGTTGTTGCAACTTGGAGTTCCTGGGGTGGGTGGGGTGGGTCCATGTAGACTCATCCCTCCTGAGGTCTTCTGTTTCCGATCTAGCGTTCAGACCCAGGTGTAGCAGGATAGTGGTGGAGGCTTCCAACATCTGTCTGGAATGCACATCCCCAATGCTCCATCCGTCATCGGGTTTCCTCAATGGCTCCTGCCTGGCAATATGTCATCAAACAGTCACACGTTTCCTATTGCCCCCTCCCCACCGCCCCTCCCTCCCACGCCAAATTCCCCGTGGTCCTGTCCTCATCAAGTTTACCAAACAGAGAAAGGGAAGCAATTCTGCTATCTCATTTAAAAGAGATCAGCTCTGCCCGAATAGCGGGCCCAAGTTATCGGTGAGATTGCCTGAACTGCATCATAATCTGTGGGGCAGGTGTATCGCCTATTTCTTGATTAGTGTGCGAGGGCTGGGCATGAATGAAGGGGCTTGTTGGGGGGTAAAGCCCAAGCCGATTGGTCACTGCAATCCACCAAATACCAGAGACCAATGAGGGCCCTGTGTATCGTGAAGCGAGGGGGCTAGTTTGGCCCACTCCTAACTAGTGAAGTGGGCAGTAGTTTCCGGTGTGGGGCTAATGCGGAAATCAGCCAAGGAATTCAGCAGACGCGTTGTGCGTCTATTCTAGTTAGTGGCACTTGCACTTGTGGGTATGTTGAACGTTAACCGAAATTGAATTTTGCAGCGGTATCCCGATGGCTAACGTGGTTGATTGACATCATTTAGAGATGAATTCGAAGCTGTGGAGTCAACATAGCATTCTTGTCTATATGCAGTAAACAAAACTATTGCTGTACTGTGTCCAGCCAGTGTGCCCAAACATGTACTCCTGATTTTTTTTATAGGAGGCCTTAATAGTTTCAAATGCCAGACATTGAGCAGACAATTAAGTGTCACTATAGGATGATTATTGGCCTGCTTTGCCATCGCTACCTCATTTCAAACAGGAACCAGATTTTACAGAGTTTGTACTATATAGTTAAATATATTAACACTGAAAATAAACACCCACCTTGTTACATTTCCCAGCTATATTCTCGTACGGAATCCCATTTTTGGAGGGGCGTTTAATCTTCAGCCAGATTTGAGGAAGCAGTGTGTTAGCTTGAAAGGCCATGAGGACACAGCAAGTCAAGTATTATGAGACATCCTTATCAGATGAGAGATAGTTAAATAATCATGAAACATGTGTACACAAGTCTGCATTGCTGCTGGATTGAAGAGCACACTTGTAACTTCTATGTACAGTCACAGAGAAATTGATTTAGTTCTTATTGCTCCCATCCCCCTTGTTGACAAACTGCAGTGCCTAGAGTGCTTCACATCCGCTTTTCTCACTCAAGATCTTTGTTTTGCAACCTTCCCTCCCTTAACCGGACTAGACCTTGTCTTACCCCGCAGAGAAAGAAACAGAAAACGGGGGAAGTAGAGCAGTTTGAGTTGTTTTCATCCTTGTTGAGCTGTCTTTGATTGATGATGGTTTGGTCTGAGTTTGTTCAGTGATCCATCAATGAGAAGCAGAGACTCTGGTGCCCCACCACTAACCCTCCCTCAAACCCTCCCTCTATCCATCCCTCAAACCCTCCCCCTATCCATCCCTCTAACCCTCCACAATCAGGCCTAACATGTAAGCACGTTCTGTAGTCTATTTCTAGAACAATAACTTGCGCATAAGTATTTATGATTCCTAATATTTGTTTCATTTATTTCACAGGGACAAAATGACATGTAAGGCTACATTTCAATTATTGAACTTAGTTACAGTTGTTCAGTTGGACACACAAATAATAATTTCATAACTTGAATGCAGATTGATCATTATGAATCTATAGAATTGTAACCCAACTGTTTAAATCTGATTTCAAGAAGTACAAACCCCCCAACACAAGTACCAATAAATACCAAAGATGGATTTGGTTACCCTTTACAGTATTGATCAGTCGGGAGCTTTTAGATTCTTGGCACCACATCGGTGGCAGCATTCCTGTTGGAGGTTCTTGTAACCTTAAGAACTGTGCACCTGCAAATCCAAGCATTAAAATGCAGTGAAATTACTTGACAATCTTGTGAAGAGGGAGTTGGTTTTCCCTTACGGGATGGTGGAGATTTAGGGGTGAAGGGCAGGGACGAGGTTTGGGATTGTTTGGTGGGGCAATTTGTAGCTTTCTAATGCTATGATTGTATTTGTTGCAGAAACATGTAGTTTGTGAGGGAGGGTACAGGTGCATGTGGGTTGTCCTGCCATATGGATGAAAGGCTGTCCATTCTTCTACTGAGGCAACTTGCTGCTGTGAGTCCCAAGGCCCCAGAGGTCTTTGCTGCTGCCACACCTGAGTCGAGCAGCCTACATCTCACATATCTTTCATTGGAAGAGGGAATTAATCTGTATAATCTCAGAGCACACACAGCCCCAATGCAGACCTGAGTCAACAAGCAAACACTCTGTTTTTCATCTGCTAACCTTTGTCCCCCCATAGTTTGCCCAGCTCTGATTGTCCAGCGCCCTGCACAAACCCCTACGAGCAGCAGTACAGTTACACAAGAGATCAAACTGGCCTTTAACTAAACACCCCCCCCCCCCCCCCCCACCCTTCCTCCACCTATCTCCCAAGCACTGGATAGGGTGCCCAAGAAGGGCCAGGAGAAACCACATGAATAGTAAAGAAGCTTAACCCTCCCCTTTGTTATCGGCAGGATTATTGATTGAAAAACAAAAGGCAGGAAAACAAACACCCCCTTTGTTTTTCTTTGAAATCTCTATTTTTATAAAAACAGAGGATAATAAGGTTTTCTTTTCCCTCTGTGCTAGTGAGTGTTTGCAGTAGCATCTCTGTTTAGGGGATGACAATGTCGCTGGCTGCGCAGGGCAAACAGAAGCTTGCTGGTGTTGTCTTCTCCAATGCCTTGTTGCCCTCATGCTCCCCAGGCTCATGGGGAATTTAGCGGAATAGTGCCATCGAGATGACTGATTTGTATTCATGACAACACTTCAGTGAATACCCCTCTATTATTTAGGCGTTCATGTTGTTGCTCTTTTGTAGAACTACATGCACATTGTACAAGATTCAGCTACAAACATGTACATAATGTACCGTATGCAAGGTTGATTTGTTCGGAGTACAGTATTATGTTGGCACAAGCAGGATAAATTTTGTATGCTTATTTGAAGACAAGAGATATGATTTTTTTTTTCTTTTTAAAGGAATGCTCCCTCCTATCCCTCCCCCCTTCCACTCTATATTTGAGGAATTTGATGGATTAAGGAAATTTCATTAAATGGATCATGATCAAATTGGTACATGTTCCAGACAAATTTTCAGGAGGTCCCGTAAGATTACATTAACACTGTTAGCCTTCAATCTAATCGAGCATGAAGACTTTTTGACCAAACATCATGGAAACCTGAAAAGTAAAGGTCAACCAATTCAAATATGTCAATGTGTTGTCAAGCCTGTCCATCAACCACAGTACTTTCTCTTTCTGTCTTCTGTCTGTGTCTCTCCTTCTCTCACTCTTTTGCTTTGTGTTCAATCTTTCTTCTGTTCTTTTCTCTTAATCACTTTTTCTCTCTTATTACTCTTCTTTCTTTATCTCTCCTTCCTCTCTCTTCATCACTGGGTTCCCTCTTTTTTCTCTTTCTGTCTTTCTCTGTCTCTGACTCCCTCTATCTCTGTTCTGCTGTCTGTCTGTCTGTCTCTGTCTCTCTCTCTCTCTCTCTCTCTCTCTCTCTCTCTCTCTCTCTCGCCCTCTCTCCCTCCCCCTCTCTCTCTCTCTCTCTCTCTCTTTCTTTCTCTCTTTCTCTCTTTCTCTCTCTCTCTCTCTTTCTCTCTCTCTCTCTGTCTCTGTCTCTCTCCGTCTCTATATTGTTTTATTTCCTCCCCTTTTCTCACTGAACTAATGACACTGAACACATTGTCTTGTTCTTGTCAGAGATCCTATCTGCTGTCTGATTCTGACGCATCTAGAGAGAACAAAAGCCCATGCAGCATCCTTTGCTTTGGTATTCATCTAAACCCATCCAGCGGAAAGCTCCTGATACAGACATTTTATTTAAGAAAAGAAACAGTGTGAAATAATTGTTAGTCTTTTGGGAGTTTTTTTTTTTCAGGCAATTTTCCATTTGTTGTTTAGGGGCCTTGAACTTAGCTTGCGAGGTTCAACGATGATAGCAAAAACAGAACGTGCAAGGCTGAGTATGTTTGTTGTTCGGCTACATGTATGGTTGTTGCTGGTACCATCTACCAAGCTCCCCTCTGTTGGAAGACTTATCCAAGTTTTTCCAAGGGTTATGCTTTCAGTGAATCATTAATTTTTTTATATTTAACCCAACCTATAAATGAAAAGCTAGTACCTGGTTTTCATTTGACAGGGTTCAGGCTGTGAAAGTCTTTTTGTGTAATGAAAAAAGTGTTTTACTAAATACGCTTTATATCTAGGTAAGGTTGTCCACCTTGCTGTACATTCATTACATATAAGTGGAACGAACATTAAGGCAGCCATTGATCTGTGAGAATGGGAAACTCTTAACACTGTAGTTAAACTAGTTACAGTAAAATCTAGTTGAGCTACTGGCATGACAACTCCATCATGACCTAGACAAGGAGTTATGCTTCAGTTGAATAACTCATTGAACCAGGTGTGTCTCTTTGCAAGTCATTAACTCTCTGCATGTCATTTTGGCATTTTATAACACACACAGCCTGCAATGTATCATATCATATGGAACTGAATGGATTAATCAAAAGGAAGACTTGATTGAACTGTAAGAAATTGGGTAGATTCCTTTAATGGGTAAGCCCTCTGTTTGCCCTACCTCAGAGCAATCCTCCACAGAAAATGAATTGCACACAAAAGAGTAATGATGATGGGCTGTGTACGTGCCTCTTGCCCTCATGTTCACACGCCCCACAAAACATGCTCCACAACACGCTTCCTTGTGTGTAGTCTTGCGTTCACCTTAGTCTGCCCCTCCTAGGACAAAGAAGAACGCTGTGTTATTTTAGCAGTTCAAATAAGATGGGTTTTCTTGTTAAATGTCGCATACGCCTACATGTATGTAAAGTCTATTCTTATATTTGTGTTTCTTATAAGAAACACAAATATTATTGCAAAATTCAACTTGTAAAGAAAGTACATTGTGTGTTCATCCATAGGGGGTGATCCCCATGATACTACTGATAATAAACACAGAAGATAAATAGGAGAATGATGAGGTAATGTAAATATCTCAAAAAGCCTATTGAAATAGATCTTGATTTTTACTTTATCAGCATTAACATGATATCATCGTGTGTGTGATGCCCCATTCCTTGTTCAAGATATCAGTTTCAATGCTACAATATTAACTCAAAGCTGACCTAACACAATTTGGCTCAGGGTTTTCTATAATGTTCTGCTCAAACTATATCTAATTCATAAAGTTCTATTTTAGTTTGATATCCTGTGTGAACGCGTCTGGTGCATGCAATTGGAGATAAATTTTGCATCAGGACATATCTCCATCTCATCACCATTTGCCTCCCTGGTTGGTGTTTGGTCACGCTTGATAAGCCCTGCCTCTCCACCGATGGGGTGTACCGAGACGACAGCAGCGAGGGAGCACTAATGGGTGCATCTTCTTATCCCACTGATGCGTCCGTCGCCTTCCACCAATCACACCGCCAGCTAGTGCTGGGAATGGGGAGGTGATAATGTGTCCAGTGGGATGTGAAGTCTTGTCACTCTGTACATGTACTTTACATGCAGCCCACCTGTCAGTTTTGGGCTAACCCTTTCATTACCTTTAAAATCTTTGTTTAGCTGTTACTCTCTTTAGTGATAAGATTGGTTTGGTCAATTTGTGAGAGAAAAAAATATGCACCGAAAGAAAAGATCATAAGGACTTGAATCTGCATCTTCTGCTTAATTACCATCGGCATGTTGAATCTATTTCTTTGCCCCTAAATTTTTATCTCATTGCGAACTTGAAAAGGAATCTGATTTAGTCAAGCAGATTGTGATGTTTTAAAATCACAGTGTCAGTGTAAGGGCATGCATATGACTAACCCATCCCCAGAGCAATTTGAAATATTAAAGTCAATTTTTATTTTAAACCCATGAAGTCAGTTTTTACTTCCTTCTACATACCACGGTATTTACACAACTTACATAACTGCACAAAGAACACATCAACTTTCAGAGTTCATGTGACGCCATCATATGAGACAATGTGCACTTTGTATGAAATGTGATCAACAATGACATGTAGTCAGATGTCAGTTATGTACTGTAGGGTCGCAAAGTCATTGAACTGCAATGCCTTTTTATGGTGATATATGATCTTGTTTCTTTGCATATTTGCAAACCATCAAATCCGTGTGCTGTATGCTATATTCAGAGTTAATGGTTCTTAAACAAGCTGACAATATGAACAACAGCGTCAAACATTTTTGTCAGATGTCAGTTACATATTGTTGGGTCACAAAGTCAATGTACTAGTACTACATTGCTTGTTTTATGATGATGGGATCATGTTTCTGTAGGTCCTGTAAAGAAAGATGCCCAGGGTTGTTTGCCCAGAAGCTCTTCACATTGTCATAAATCTGAAGAAAATGTTACGGATGTTTCATTGTTCAAGTGCAAAGTTCAGAACTCTCTTCATGCTGTAGCCTACACCCTGATTGGCTGAATCCTGTGGAGTGCTTTTATACAGACTTCTGGGTATGTGATTTTCTGCTTTGGAGTATTTATTTTAAAGTCGAGGGACAATGTCTTAAATGGACCATTATTCTTATATTAAAATAGTTTCACATTTTGCATATACTTCAACTAAGAAATACAATGTATTGTTAGTCTCAAAGTCTGGTGTGGTGTTTGTCCGATAGAGCATTAAATCATCTAAACAAGCTGCTTCATCAAATACAAAAAAGAGAAAAGAAAAAAATTAATATAAAACCAGTGAATGGTAGAGCGTGTTCTTTTCACACATTCTCTACTGAGCCTGCATTTGTGGGCTGGCTTTTCCCCACTCAGATACTGAGCAGCGCGACTCCTGCGAAATCTGTTGTGTGGACAGTAGATGACAAACTAGGAATAAACTTCAAATTCCTCAGAGAGCGCAATAACCCCTTTGGTTATTGAGTTCCATGGTAAATTTTCACCGAACCTGGAAAATTGAGAATCAGCAATTGGTTAATATCCTTTGTCTCCTCAAGAAGAAAGAGTCCTAAGTTTAAAAGCAGCGATGAGACATACTTGTGTATGGTGTTGAGGCTAGTCAGTGGACTAAACCCTCCACACCCACTTTTTGAAGTGTGAAGAGAAGTGTATGAACTTGATTACACAAATATTAGCCCAGCTCTGGAGACAGCTTACCTCTGCTGCAGATCTCACACTTTTTTTGTGAGAGAGACACACAACAGGCTAGCCTCACATCAAGGCAATAGACCATGTCTATGCCAAAGTCCAACTTCAAACATGACATGTCTGGCTGCTCTAGACTAGTCACTCTGAAGCCTTTCTCCAACTTGTCCTTGTGGAAATAGCAGAGTAGGAGACTTAGTCTTGGTGATGCTAGACCTGAATGTACTATTTGTCTCTTAGGTTGCATTAGCAATATCCCTCAGCCTGGGAGATAGGCTAAGACTAGTGTGACCCTGAGAGGAGAGAGAGAGAGAGAGAGAGAGAGAGAGAGAGAGATGGCTCCATTTTCCTCTACCCTTTTTTTTTTTTATATAGGATACTCCTTCATAGTCACTGCTATTTCTCAAACAATTATTCCACTACAACTAATATTTAGTTTTGACAATTTATAGGCATTCTGGTGGCACCCTGCCAAGACCCAGAAACGAAAACAAATAGGTGTCGTGTGCTCTTTACAGGTTACCTGTCCTATTATTTTTATACATTTTCTCTCAGTTTTTCTTGGAGCTATATAAATTTGGTATTGTACTCCATTAACCAACAGTTTGCTTTTTGATGTGCATTTGAAAGCTTATTGTAATATATAGTTGAACTCTCAATCCTCCTCTTTCTCTACCTCTCTTGCTTTCTCTCTCTGTATTTATATTTATTTATCCCTCTTTCTCTTCCTCTCTCTACCTCATTTACTTCCTCTCTCAACCTCACATGCTTTCTCTCTCTATGTATGTATATTCCTCTTTCTCCTATGTTTCTCTTTCTTTCTTCTCTCTCTTATCTTTCTCACTCCTATCTTTCTCTCACTTTCTCTCTTTTTACCTACATGTGTAAATTTCCTTTTCTCTCTACAGTGTATCACTGTAATATGTTCACTTAACTCTTATACACCTCATATATACTCTCCGGGTGCAGTTTGGACATGTCTGGAGGAGAGAAAACTCCTCCCCACCTCTTCCCCTAACATTTCAAAATAAAACATGGTAAAAAGTAAAAAGGGTAGTATTTGAGATGGACGCAGAGTTTATGTTCCACAATGTGAAAGGCAGTGAGATTTAATTTGATGACATACATATTGCAGTATACTGGCAGAGTGTGATTTATGGTCGGAATGATGAATTGCTTTCCAGTTAAACATGAACCCTAACAAACAGAAGTCACAAACAAGTCAAATCATGTGTAATTGACACCTCCAGGCATTTAAGTAGAGCACATAGATGCTTGCCAATTATCCAAGCAGATAATTGATGGCGAAATCAGTGTGGTGATTGACTGAGTGTTTGTTTGGGGGAATGGGGTGAGTGATTAACGGCCTACTAAAAGCAAAAGAGTAAAAAAAATCCCAGTTTTGAAGTGTTTTTGAGTTGCCAATATTGAGCAGGTATGGATGGCTCTTCAATACTGGTGGGTGGTGGTGTTTTTGTTCAGCACTTCTGGTGAAAAAAGTGAATAATTTATTCATAGTTTGTATATTTTTGCTTAGTTTCCAGTCATCTGTGGGTAAAAGAGAACAATATGATATCTGAGGCTACTTTTTAAGCCTAATGTCATAAATAGACACCGTGAACTAATTGTTATTTTTTTTTTTACTAATATAAGAGGATAAAAACATGCTCACAGGGGCTCTTCTGTCATTCATGGGGGCTATTTTTTTAGCGGGGGCTTTATTGCCCCTATTACCAGTATCACCCTTTTGTTGAAGCTGGCAGTAAAAGATTGATTTGTTTTATTATTCTTTGTGGTAAACTTTCATGGATGGTATTTTTGTAAGATAGAGACTCTAATGGTGAGAAAAGGCCTAATATAAAGTGATCTAAACTCAAGTTCCTTTGATATTGGGGTGGGGTGGGGGGGGGGGGACTTTCTATCTTTACTTCTCTTGGAATACAAGAGGGCTGTCTCTGACTGTTGAGTGATGTGAGGGACGGGTTTAAAAACGTCTTACGCACTAGAAACCGGAAATGGAAGGCAGTAGTAGTGGAAAGGGAATAGAAGGGGAAACCCATATGTCATGGAAATGTAACATTTGATGAAGTGGAATGAAGATCTGCTTCTATTTATGTCACGTTGATAATTCATCTCAAATTTCACCCTTTTGGCTCTGCCATGTGTGTGACTGGTTTTTGATCTTTGCTGATACATTGGAAGTTTGATCACGAGCTTCTGTTCCCCACTGAATGGTCATGTTCAATGATTGGTGTGTTTTGTTATGAGTAAGCCATTGACAGATGATACTCGGGGACCAAGATGCTGAAAACGGCACATCTGGTGGAGTTATTTAAGAATGATCAATCAAGTTTCAGTTTCATTGGACAAGAATTATCACAGACATTTGTCTATAAATATGTGTCACATTGTGAAAAATATTTTTATGAACGGATTTCAAACATGATGTGAAAGTTGTTGACATTTTACTGATACAGCTTCCATTAGAACCAATAAATAGTCAATATCATGTGATTTATTTATAGGGAATAGTCTTCTGCATTGTTACAATAATCACAAGATCCCATACAAATTCAAACCATTTAGAATATCCCCTTAAAGTCTCCCCCTTAGCTTCATATTCATGCTTACATTGCAAGAAGATTAAGTTGTTGCCAAAATTTGATTACATGTAAATGGAGTCATTGATGTTAAAAGGTACACTTCATTCACATGGTCCTCCATACTTGTAACAAGTTGCACTGTTTTAGCATTAGGTATACATGTTAAGAACACGTGGCTGGTATATAACAGCATGACATAGAGAGCCAGTCTAAATTCAAGTCATGCCACCTGCAACCCGTCAATGAAGATTAAGATTAAGCGGTCAAAGTACAACAGTACATATTTACTGTATTTAGTACAATGAAGAAAGAAAAGATAGGAAACAAACTTTTCAAACTGAGTCATTTCAAACTGTACAGAATTAACTGTTTAGAATAGCAAACCTTATACAAATGTACATAAATCAAGCAAGTTTTTTTTAAAAACTCTTGATCGTTATATATGTTGTACTGTTAAATGCAGGCAGATTTCACTGAAGGCTGGCAGTAGTGTGTGGGCTTTTCGTCATTGTTTACTGAAATGCAGGTCTAACAAAGAAATAGAGGCAGGCAGTGTTACTGTGCCTCACTGTGTTGACTCAGTATTATCAAGGGCATCTCCGGATACTATTATAAAAAGAGACGCATAAAGAATGGAACTCATTTATCTTTTATTATACCTCTCCTTGGACATTGGACTCATTCTCCTTCCCGCCAAAATCAAGATAATGAGAAGAAATCTGCCAGTATTTGTCTTTCTTTCTTGCACTTGTAGTATTTTTACAGGTTTATGGTGGACTAGGCATTCTGTTTAACTTGAAATCTCTGGAGATTAGCAGAGCTGATAAGAATCAATAAACGAGTGGAACAGCGACATCTTAGCTTTGCGGTTGGTGAATGAGGGAGAAATATTTAAGACCAACAGAAATTCAGACAAGTAGGCGTCATAGCCTAGTTTTTAAAAGAAGATCTATAGGAAATGTGTTCCATCACTTTAGTGGGAAATAGACTCTATAGATTTAGCAGAACTTCTGTTAAAATGTCAAACATCTCCTTTGAATTTAGTATGAAGGTGGGCACTTGACTTCTTTTCTGCTAAATTGGAAGTACATGTTGAGTTTTGAGCATGTTGTTTGGTGGCCAACAAGCCCTTTAGGTGGACATGTTTAACATTTGTCTATGTTTCACTGGGGTCTTGAAATGATCCAATGCATACATGTAACCTGTGTTACTACTGGCATCACCGTGCTAAATTATGATTGTTGTTTCTTCAACTGGGGTACATTGCTTACCAGCTGTACATCCCAAGAGTTCATATCACACACATACACACAAACATACATCAACAGCCACGAATCATTCATACTTGCATACATCCATAAATACATCCACACACACGCAGTATATACTATTGAGAAGACATAGTGTGAGGAGAGAGAGAGAGAGAGAGAGAGAGAGAGAGAGAGAGAGAGAGAGAGAGAGATGGACATACACACATTTTAGCGTGACGGAGATGGACAGATGTAAAGAGAGAGGGAGGCAGACAGGTATGTAGGAAGGCAGAGGAAGAGAGCCTAATTGAGATGGCCATTTCAGCTCTTTTTGAGAGGTTTCTGTGGACCAATCAGAGGTCATTAAGGTGATTGTCATGTTCAAACAGAATAACAACTTTACTTTCTTCTCAATGCTTGGCCTGTTGAGACTAATTGATTGTTGGAAAGTTAATCCTGTTATCAGCTTATTAGAACCAATGATTTAATTATATCTAGCAGAGTACTGAAAATAAACATTAGTTGAAAAATGTAAAAATCAACATTTTTCAGTATTTGTAAATTATGCAGGGATTAATCCTTACCCCCATATGTACTGATTTCATTACTTCACATTTCTCTGATCATTTACATTAAATGTTTTGGATTTTGTTGCACTTTACCTCTTACCCAATTAGGGAGACGATGCATGAAGAAGCTTTCATTGAATCTATTTCCACCTTGAAAACTAGTTATGGAGCTGCGGGTCTATTGATCGTAGGCCTTTCCTCAAAATAGTAAGGGCTCGTAATTCAATAGTCTACAGACAGAATATATCTAATGATGTCTGTGTAATCAGATTACATGGACATGAACTCCCAGGTATCTCCCGAAGGATTGTGTACAATGGACTTGTTTACAGCGTTCCTCTATTTGATCCCCATATAATAAAGGTTCAAGGTTTTACGGAACTGGTATTTGGATCTGTAATACTAGTAGAGTAGGAAGTGAAGCACTGTAGTTGTGAGTGGGGAATTGTGAACTTACTATGCATACTGTTTTAGCGTTTGTTATAATGCAAAGAGAACATCTGTGGGTGGGAACAAACCGTTTTCATAGTTTTTTCACAACTTTCCCCCCTAGCTGTATTGTAATATGTTATGACATTCACCCATATTTCGTGATTCAATTTCGTGGAATGCACTCTGAATTCATTAGCTGTTGCTATTCAGACAAACTTCGTACAAGCTTTGGGGTCACCATTAGAAATGAATTGCTTGAACGACATGCATGAAATTCGGCTACACAACAAAAATGGTCTATTGGGTGTGATATTTCTCTGATGGTGTACTTGTTCAAAAATAGCTGTTCACAGGTTTACCACATTCCTTTTCCCCCTTACTCCCTCATCAAACTTTCATTGATTCTATGATAAGTTATCAACTTTATAATGCCGTGGCTGATTGGCTCAGAGAATTGAAGCGGTTCTTCACCCCTGCCCACACGGCTTTACAAGAATTCATTTGTTTGAGCAGTCACTCTTCCAAGAGATCAACCAAACCATACCGTTAACATAAACATACCCTCTTGATTGATATTCCCATCGTGATAGTAAATTGACTATTGATAGGTGAAGTGGATAGGATGATAGCAGGACACATCCAGTCAGTGGTGAAGTCATTCCAATTATTACATTCTACTGCTGATGGCATGATAGAGTTGTGAGGTGAGAGATGACCACTAATGTATATTGGGGAGCCCTTCTTGGAAAGAGGGCTGTTTGAAGGAATGCTGCATGTGTAGTGATGTCAGGCGATTGAACAGGAGGTGACGATCGTCCATGGATGCTATCATGAAAATGAGAACATGATAGTGAACGCAGGTTAACTTTGTTTGGCTGACAGCAGTTATTGCTAGATGTAGTAGATGGGTGATTCCAAATCCATAAAAGATTTCCAATTTTAACGTCTATTCCTGAGAACTTAAAACTTAACCACATCTGAATTGATCTTCATGGTGAACTGCAAAGGTTGATACCTCCGTTACATGGACATTGCCTGAAAACTTTGCCCCAACCCAATGGAATGACATTACATGAATTGCTTCTTCCCCTGTCCCCTTACCTTCAAAGATTTTTGTTTTCTATAATACTATGTATGTTATGCTCAGGACTGCACATACAAATTAAATACAGATAGCGATATAATGTCTGAAACGTTTTAAATCCCTTCAAAACAAAGCTACAATAAATACATAGATTATGATGAAAACTCTGGCACAACAATGATTTCACTTGGGAAAATACAGCTAGCAGAGAACTATGAAGAAAGTAGTGGTGACCATGTAGGTGATAGTGATGATGATTTTAATGGTGATCTTGATGATATTTTAATGATGATAATGATGATGGTGATGATGATGGTAGTGGTGGTGGTGGTAGTGATGGTAATGATTGTGGTGGTGATGGTGATGGTGATGGTGATGGTGATGATTGTGGTGGTGGTGGTGGTAGTGATGGTAATGATTGTGGTGGTGATGGTGATGGTGATGGTGATGGTGATGGTGATGGTGATGATGATGGTGATGGTGATAGTGATGGTGATGGTGATGGTGATGGTGATGATTGTGGTGGTGATGATGATGGTGATGGTGATAGTGATGGTGATGGTGATGGTGATGGTGATGGTGATGGTGATGATTGTGGTGGTGATAATGATGGTAGTGGTGGTGGTGGTAGTGATGGTAATGATTGTGGTGGTGGTGGTGATGGTGATGGTGATGGTGATGGTGATGGTGATGGTGATGGTGATGGTGATGGTGATGGTGATGGTGATGGTGATGGTGATAGTGATGGTGATGATGATGGTAGTAGTGGTGGTAGTGATGGTAATGATTGTGGTGGTGATGGTGATGATGATGATGATGGTAGTAGTGGTGGTGGTAGTGATGGTAATGATTGTGGTGGTGATGGTGATGGTGATGATGATGGTAGTAGTGGTGGTGGTAGTGATGGTAATGATTGTGGTGGTGATGGTGATGGTGATGGAGATGATTGTGGTGGTGATGATGATGGTGATGATGATGGTGATAGTGATGGTGATGGTGATGATTGTGGTGGGTGGTGGTAAGGATGTCTACTGTGATGATGATGGTAATGACAATCACAATAATGATGCTACACCCTCTGCTGCAGACACCAATCACTAACCTTTCTCCTCTCTCCGCCTTCTCTCTCCCCTCAGAACCCCCCACGTTACGGCGCAACTTCAAGCATGTGGTGGAGCTGAGCTTGGGCAGCCAGCACCGGATCCCGTGCCCCGTCAAGGCGGACCCGCGGCCTTACACCTCCTGGATGAAGGACGGTGTGCTGCTCAACACCAAGGACCCCAATGTGACCTTCACCAGGACGGCCATCGTCTTCGAGTACCTGCGCGAGTCCGATGCTGGCGTCTACACCTGCAAGGCCTCCAACGGCTTCGGTCCCACCGTCCAGGTCAACTTCACGGTGGTGGCCATGGGTAAGAACTAGCCAAAGAGCAGTCGCGAGTAGCCGAATGTTTCATTCAAGCTTTGTGAACTGCATGAACTAGTGTAGGAGCAGTTTGCAAAAAGCCAAATACATGTAGTGCATGCTAGATTTTTACTCTTCAGTTGATTTTGATTTGTTTTTATTTAGTCGGTGATTGATATCATTTTTTGTTAAAAGCGTGTAAATATTTTATATAATATCTCCCATAACATAAATTTCTTAAGTAGATTTAGACTAACCCTTGAGTATTTGGAGCAGTGCTGTAGTATTTATTAATCTTTAGTACTTCTTAATCAAGTTTGTTTAAAATATATTTTCAAGTGAAATCTGTACAAGAAAATTAATATGATGGTTTAAGTTGATCCAGTAACTGATAAGTGGTGAAATAATGTACTGATTATCAGTACTGTTTATATTACTACTGTTCAATCAAAGTGGTTTTGCTCTTCCTTTATTTCTAATCTGTAGATGAGTTGTTTGACCCGTATGACGAATCGAGCATCGTGGAATCCTTCTCGTCGGTTGAAGAGGAGGGGCCAGACCAGGGTAGCTTGGGTACCAACCTTACCCTGAATGGGACCAATGGAGCGGGGTCGGCCCCCTCGTTCGTCCACATGGAGGACATGGAGCCGGACAGGCCCCTCCCCTCCACTACCAACATCAAGCTGGCCTGCCACGCCCGGGGCTTTCCCAAGCCCACCATCCACTGGCTCAAGGATAACCGGGCAGACTGGGAGGACCACATCATCAGGGCCTCGCGGGTATGCAGCTCAGAACCATTACACGAACCACTCACAGCCACTCATATCTACTCCTAACCATGTTCAAAAACTCACAACTGGAAAACCTATCATTCACGGACAGGGAAGCCCTTTTGCACGTCAATAAAAAAAATATTTGTACAAATGGGTACACCACTCGCAACCATTACATTAACCTCTAACAACCACTCATAGCCAGTCATAAACATGTGCAATGATTTACAACCAGTATACCAATCGCTCAAAGACATTGTAGCCCATTTACGGGTAAAAAAAAAATTGTACCAACCACGGAAAATGGAAGAAAATACTGTAAAAGAACTTCCGTCACAATATAAGAGAAGGAAACTGACTTAGAGTGGAATTATATTGTTCTTAGTATGTTTTGGACGGGTAGAATATCAAGCTTTTTGAATTTACCTATTCCCTTTAATTCAATTATGACATTACAAATTTTCTCATTATTTTCAAAATGAATATGAAAATTGTTCTATTGAAGCGCAATGAATAATCGTATGTGTATGGATATGATGTCTTGCATTCTTGAATGATATGAGTCCAAATTTTGCGTAATTTTATTGGTTTGTGTGTGGCCAGATGGAGAAGAAGGAGTACGTTCTGAAGATTCGCAAGGCGGTTGTCTCGGATACGGGCAAGTACACCTGCGTTGTCAGCAACATCTATGGCACCATTCGGTTCAGCTATGATGTCAAGGTTACCGGTAAGAACCAGCAGAAAATTCTCACTTGGGAAACCAGAAACTTAAGCAGAGAGCATGGCAAGGGTGTTCTACATTGGATCCTTTCTAAGGATTTGATTGGAATGTTAAAAAGAAACAAACATACAAAAGTAAAAATGTTGATTATCATTTGTAATCTTCGGCTCCATGTCCTGGCATTTCAAACTATTGTCCCATGTAGTAATTTGCACCAAAGAATTAGCCATGGGAGTCTCTCATGACTTTGTTACATGTGCAACTATCACTTTTGCAAAGTATTTGCCCATGTCGGCCAGTGGAGGTACAAATCTGGTGATTCAGGGTTTTAGCCTATTTCTCACAGTTAGACTTTCAGGCTTTCAGGCTTTATGAATCCCAGTCCAGTTAGGATGTCAACATTTAACATGGAACTGCAGTAACCAAATGGGCATGGCTTTATTGTGCCAGGTAAGTAATTAGAAGTTTATTCATAGCATATCGCTATTGTCAGTACAACAGATTACACTGGATTCAAGCTTTCCTGTATATGGAGCAGAGAAAAGCCAGCATGAATAAATGTGAGCTCAGTAAAGGATAGGTTGATTGTTACTTGTTTCCTGTTTGTCCTCTCAGAACGGCTGGCGGTGAAGCCTATCATGTCCAAGATCCCCAACGTGACGGCCGTGGTGGGGTCCAATGTGTCCTTCGTCTGCCGGGTTGTCAGCGACCTCACCCCCCACTTCGCCTGGTTGCGGCACAACGGCAACTCCAACACCACCGTGGTCGATGTCGAGAATCACATCAAGCTCCTGGAGGTGAGTCTAGCAAAAACCGCGGCAATGCCGAACCCTCTTTTAATTTGCATGAGGCATGTCACGCCCAGTATTGATATAGAGCATGATGACTTATTACTGAAGTGATGCTGAATGGAATAACATTGTCTCAAAATTGGATAGAGGATTTTAGCCTGAGAAAAACTAGGCAGTTGAACGGAGAGCATTTATACTCGGAATGCAATGCCTGATTTTAATTCTTGGCTTTATGACACTAATGCAGCTGACGTTGATTAGCTAACTAATACCAATTATTTACATAGAACAGACTGCAGTGAAACGCATTCCTTTGGGACATTTATTTAAAGATTTTATTGTCATTACTTTGGAAAGGGAATCAATATGTTTTCAAAAATTTATTCATTCTATACATATTCTTGTTGTTAGTTTGAATATTCAGTGCATGTGCATGTCATGAATTGCATGATAATGATTTTGTTTTAATGTATTTTTTGTTATCTTTTATGTTTTTTGTATATATTGTTTGTCCATTGTACCAGTGTTACCTGTATTGTACATTGGTGTCAGATTTGTGCCTTACTTGGTTTAATGCAATTAGTTTGATTATTTTGAACATCTCATGATATTCAAGGCTTTAAAAAAAAATGGCCTTCATGTCTTACACTTTCTTGATAAAGGAAACATTATTTAACCCTAATACTCCGGGGGGGGGGGGGGCATTATGGGCCCCCCCCCCCCCCCCCTGTCAAAGTTTTGTCGGTACTTCCTAACGCCTCAATATTTCGAAACGAAATTTCTTGACTTTTTTCTCTGATCCTTCCCGCACATTTTGATACCAAATTTATGGCGATCGGATCTACCGTGCGGGTGTCAGATTACGTTTACCAAACACATGTCACTGAAATTACGCTATTTCTCTATATGACTGTGTATAACCCTATGGATAAAATCAGGAGCTTTTCCAATTTATGTAAATACTTTTCTAATAAGTGTTATCATTGTTTCAAATATTTTTGAGCAATATAAAATGAAATGTGGTTGTAATTTTGTCGAATAGCAAAAGACGCTTGACAAAAAACAAAGGAATACATAAGAAAATTGAAAAACAATAAAATACATAAGAAATAATTACCACAGCCTATCTTTTTCTTTCAAGAATTGATGAGGGAGTTATGAAAGACATTTGTACCAAAAATTGCTATTCCTAAGGCTTTATTTAATGAGAAATACCAAAATCTATGATTTCTCACATAAATTAGCATAAATTAATTGGTTTTAAAAAAAGTAAAAGGACTTTTGTAAATTTAGCTATACAACTTAGTAGATTACATAATTCTTTACCCATGTGCAAAATTTTGAGGCAATCGGGGACCCATGGCTGAGATCATAATGGCCCCCCCCCCCGTAATAACAAGCTTTGAAATACCCCGAGAGTATTAGGGTTAAGGAAAACCATAAATCAGAATTTCAAAATTTGACATAACACCCAGCAAATTCCAAGTATAAAAATGGCACATTTCTTGTCAGCATGCTTGTTACATAGTTGCTTCTGTGATGGTGGTGATGATGATGGCGTTAATATTGGAGGTGATTATGATTGGTGGTGAAAGGTATGCAATGGGTATGATGTAAATATAAAAGCATGCTATTTGGGGATTGCTGATGAGATGATGATGTTGTTTTTCTTCTTAAAGGGGTACTTCACTCCAATGAGAATTTATCAATAACAGCAGAAATATGAGTCAAACAGATTGGCAAAGAACAACCAAACTTGAGTATTGTTCAGCTGTCGAATCTAAGAAGACAACTTTTTTATGGCTAGTCCAATTTTGCATTTAAATTTACTCACTAATTTGCTTCTTTGGTTTTCTTCTTTTTTCAAAAGCATCTTATTTTCAATATGAAGTGCCCATTTAAAGTGCTGTGAATTTTCTTTCATTTGTGAAAATGAATATTAGTTGATGTTTATGTAGCTTGTATACCAGATGGTTACATTACCTTACATAAGATAATGTCACAGTGTCAATTGTATTCTGTTGTGTAAGCAGTTAGTAGTATAGTACAATTTAGAAATGTTTGGATTGACATACATGTAGTTGTTTGTTTATAGTAGTGGTATCGTTGTACATCAATGCATTTTACCCTGCTAGTTTTGTTACAAATATGGTACAGTCATTAATGAGATTTCCAGTTCAGCAACGTTAAAAAAAATGACTGGTACATTCATTAATGATGTACTTTTGTTATACAAGTCTTCTTTTTCATTGTAATTTTAGCAAAATTGTATAAGAATTTCAACCCAGAATAAGATGATATGAAATCATATTTGACAAAAGTGGAACATGATATTTGTACTTCATTTATGAGTTGTGCAATATGTTTATTCACTTTTTACTATGTAACAATTGTCATAACTAGTTAATTTCTGAATCTGTGTTAAATCAAACATTTAATAAATAAACCAGTTATTTAACAAATCTTTGATTATCTCTCCGAAATTAAATCAAACCAATGCGGACATTATCCATACTAACTCAGGTTCTATACAAGGTAAGCTAAAGAATGTTGCATGCATCAGAGTTACGTTTGTTTATGTCCATAGTACATGTACCAGTGATTTTCTGTTTCTTTCTTTGTTCTATTTACATATAATTTGATAGAGAATTCTGATGATTGCAACCAAATTAAAGTGACATTATTGATTTTATTTTGGATGAGGGTGGTGATGGTAGACAAATGGGTATAAAAAGCTCAAGAGATTTTGAAGTAAGTAATGATGAACTGCCACAATACTTTTAAAACAAAAATTATTATTGTGCCAGTAATTTCGTCTTGGATCCAAGGCAAAGAACACAAAAATTGCCAAGTTTGCATGGATTGAGTTTGTGATACAAGTTACACCACAGTCCACAGTTACTATTTTGTTGGTGCATATTGTTTGGCACGATATGTGCAATTAAAATAGACATAAAATAATGAGAACAAGAACCATTCCTAATGATGTTCTTTATGTAAATTTCAATACTGAACTCAGATTTCATGGAAGGTAAGACCAGGCACACAGCATGCTGGTGGGCAATGGGATAATAAATTACACAACAGTAATAATGTTTTATTTTTGGTTGGGAGTGGGTTGACGGTGATTGGTTGAAAAATGGATCAGGCCATACATGTACATGCATGCACTGACAAAATGATGTAACTGAACTACAAACATACGGTACCATTGTAGGATGGGATTGCTGTCCAAATTGTAGCTTGGTACACTGAACATGTACAATGTAGCACATCAGCAAGAAGAGAAAGCAATTTAGAAAGAATAATTAGACAACACTTTATCTCAATGATTTGATTTCAGTACCCATTTAGTTAAGTTAGTTTGATTTTGTTTGGTAATTGTTCAACATGCATGCAATACATGTAGCTTTTCCTGAGTACATGTACATTAAACATTGGTACATGTATTGATGAATGTCACTGAGATGGAAAAAAATGATAATGTACAGGTATCTTAACCATTCATCATATCTTAAACATTTGTGCTATTTCATTACATGTTGAATACCTTCTGTCAATTTTTATTGGTTAGCAAATGTATGTAATTTATTGTTTTGATGGTAGTAGTCAAATACCATGGTATGATTTTACAGTACTAGTAATGTGGAGAGTTTACAAAAGGAAAAGATTACTTGCTATTATTACTCTAAAAGATTACAAATGTCGACACAGTGAGCAAAGTTATGTAGATGATATTGATTTTAAGATTGAGGGAATGACATTCCGCTATATATTATGTAATTGGTTTGTGTTTTTCTGCATGTTGGTGTGTTTATGTACATATGTGTGTGTGTGTGTGTGCGTGTGGGTGTGGGTGTGCATGTGTGTGTGTGCGTGTGTGTGTATGCGTGTTTTGAAAGTAAAGGACCTAGACAAACTATGTTGGCAGTCATAGTTTAAATAGTGTGTGAAAGAATGAAATGAGTAATGATTTACAGTAAATATTCAACCACTGAGGTACAATAGCTTTCAAGTCTTGTTTTTGTACCCAGATTTGTAACACATAATTAAGTTCTGGGGAAAGTTATACAGTGGAGTTGGGGAAATGTGAGGGGTGATGCTGATGATTGTTTGCATGGTAATTTTGTTTGTTTTGTCTCACTAACGTGGAAGAAGCCTTCAATGTGGTACCAAATATACTGTGTACCAAATTTTGCTTATTGGAACTTATGTCATTGTTTGCAAATTCCACTACTCACAGATCTGCAGACATTTTTTTTTCTGTGAAAGTAGGATAATTATAGCAAGTTGATGGAAGCTCTGCAAAAATGGTCACGCACCACTGTCCAAACTCAAAGAAGCCTTCTCCACACAAGTGCTGAATATTATTATTTGTCTCACATGTTTTGGTACGGAATGTAATTGTCTGTCAATTTAACACTAACATGACATTCCCCCATTTTTTTCTCCCTCTTCCATTTCCCCTACGTGCATGCCTGCCCTCCCCATATTCCATCAACATCATCATCCTCCTCCCCGGTATTGGACCCATGCTCCCATTTTTACCCCTCCTCATCAATTTTTGGCTCAACTCCACCATCCCCACCACCACCACCACCACCACTACCACTACCACGGAATGGCCATTTTTTTTTTGGTACCGCCCCATACCCCGGGTGCGGTCATTATTGTTGTGGTTGTGTGTTGGGGTGTTGGGGGAGTAGAAGCGGTGGGTGGAACAGCCGATGATGACCTGTGCTGAGTTCCTGAATATCTTCTATCGCAACACCACCGAGCGCTTGCTGGAGTGCCTTCATCTCGTCCAGGTATTGAACCTCTAACCTTCCTTATTCTCCGCACAGGGCACTCAACCTCTACTCCTTCCTCTTTGGTATTGTTTTCTCTCTCAGCTCTCTTTGTGTGTGTATGGAAGTCTAGTCTACATGTACCTCTTGCAACGGACCATTTTCATGATGTATGCATATATACCAGTCATATTGGTCGAAGGAAGGTCTTGACATGTGAAGAGCTTGTCTGCAGAGATGCCAACTCTTCCTTTTTTCAGTATTTAGTACTTCTTTGAAGTTTCAAATATTTGTTATTGCCAGCAAAATGCCTCTATATACTCTCTTCTATTGTATCATTTTATGAACACTATTATTAAAAAGGAGTGAAAATACATTTTTTTTCAAGTGGCAAGCCAAAATACTTTTGTTCATTTATTTATTGTTTTGTTAATTTGTATGCATTGTATGAATTGGCATATCTGAGTCTGTCCACTAGAAACAATGATATAAGAAAGTAAATGGAGCTTTAATAGGATTCATTCAATTTTCCCCTTTTAGACAATATGATCAGGAATTTGCATTCAGATGGAAAATGGTCCACTATCTCCTCTGTCTCCATTCTCTTTCAATTGTTTGTACTTGGTTCTGATATTTCTGTCATATTATTTATCGAGCTGTATTGTATCAGTTGTCATTGTTCCTTTTCTTCTTTGCTTTTATATGTCATGCACAGCTTGGTCCTCAGGCCCATCAAATGTAAACAAGTTATTTCCTCTTTTCTAGTTTTCATTGGTTTCTCGCAAAATATTTACAATGAGCCATTTTCGCTTGTTCATATTTTATTCAAATACATGTAGTTTATTATCAGCCATTTCCAGTATTAAAATCATATATTTCTGAGCTGTCAAGCTTGCATTTATTGATACACATTTTATTATCTGTTACAATGTTGTTTCTTGATATATTTGGTCTGACTTACGGTGTTTCACGCCGTATCCATCAGATGCTTTTAACAAATTCAAAGTCATTTAGAATTTGTAATGTTGTGCAACACATTTTAGGCATTTAAACCTATTACTTATGGTGAGCAGGGTATGGTGTATACAATACATTGGGGGTTTCAGCTAATGTAATGGCACAGTTGTTTTGCAGTATTTCTTTATGCATCATTTTTCCCCTGAATACCTACAATGCCCTCTCCCTCTCCCTCTCTCTCTCTCTCTCTCTCTCTCTCTCTCTCTCTCTCTCTCTCTCTCTCTTACTATGTTGATGTGTGTTTAGTTCTCTCCAGTGGTTTTCTTGCTCCATACATGTATCTATTACCTCAATGTTGGATTCTTCATTTCTGTGATTGTGTTTTACATTTCTCTTTTCTTTCAGTGAAACTGTTCAATGTTCATGATTTCTGCTGTATTTGTGGTATTTTGGATATTAAATTCTTCTGCTCTTTCTTCCATTCTCCAGGCAGCAGGGAGGTCAGCTCTTAGCTCTTTTTTCTCCTCCTTTTAGGATAAGCTATTTTGTTTTGACTTTTGCATGACTTTTCTGCATGAACCAGAATGACTGAAATTTACTGTGAAAGCAGTCAAAGCTAACAGCATACCAGCCTGTTCCATGAAAGACTAACTCCAAACTTCATTTATGACTCATTTATTACTACTTTGCATGCTGCATTAATGTTATGTTATGAAATTTTACGATGAATTTATGACCATCCTGCATGTTGCATGGCGCATGTTCTATTGCAAAATTTATTTTGGTATTTCAAAATGATAATGTTTTTATGAAAAAGTTTTTTTTTTCCAGGACTTGTTTATCATGGTTGATTATATTCATACCTGATCTAGTCTCCTTATTTATGTGTTTCATAGCTGACTTCTTTTTTTCTGCTATCTTGTTGATTTTGTGTGTTTCAGAGCCCACACTTTCTGTGATGTTACTATCTGCTCACAATTTTCCTTTCAAATGCTTCTTTCTTTTTTTTATCTGGCCATTGGTGGGATCATCTCTCTCTCTCTCTCTCTCTCTCTCTCTCTATCGCTCTCTTGCCCTCTCCTCCTCCTCTCTCTCTCTCTCTGTCTCTCACCCTCTCTTAAATGGTTGCACTTTTATATCTCCAAAGCATTCTTTCATGTCTATTGTATGATGTATTATTTCACTTCACAGTGCTTTGAAAAAATCACTTTGTATGTTTCTTCTTGTTTTAGAAAATGTATATGAGGCTTTGCACAAAATATCATTCTTTTGGCATGTAAATTTACTAAAGAAAGATCACTACGAATGCCCTCTGAACATGGATTGTTAAAAGATATAAAAAAATGTAAATTGTACCCATCTATGCACAAGCTGGGCAACATGGTTTAAACTTTGTATGTTGTGTAGATACTCTCCACACATCTTGCACAGTTTTTCAATTACAATGTATCAATTTGTTTAATATGCTGTCACTTTTCTGTGCTTATGTAATTTTTGGTAGAGATCCAGATTGAATAGGTTTTTACAGTTCTAACGAAAGTAGCATAATGTTCAAAGATTGCAACAAATTCTTACAGAAACATTCCATATGATAACCTACGTGATCAAACTAGTATTCAAGTCACATGAATATAAAGTGTAAAAGTCTTCCTTAACTATTAAATCAATTTGTAGACATGTAATGTAATTACACTTATTGAATTGGAGGTACCAGTGGACACGCTTTATCAGGGTTTTTGTAAATGATGCACAAAAAAAGGCAACAGATTTCATGATCCATTAATTGCAAAAAGCATTTACCTTAAATTTAGATTCGACTTCAAAATACTGAAAATGTTTTTTGTGTAAGCAAAGTGAAGAAAAGACGACTACGTTGTTGTGGTGATTAAGCAGGTGTATGTGAACGATACCCTGCTAGATTGCAAGGTGCCTTATGGTAACTATGGTAACTCAGTCACCAATCACTAGCCAATGCCAAATGCGAGTTTAAAGCCTTGTGCAACCATACAGAGATATGCCTAACATATCCTCAGATTCATGTATTACTTCTGATGTGACTCCTGGTAGCCTAGGACCATATTCACAAAACGATTCTAACCTAGCAAGCTGCTAAAACTTCATGCAGCTTAGTAATGTCTCATGAATATGACACCTAACTCTCTGAGTGCTACAAGTGAGTTTCTTCACCTGTAATACACACAATCCCTGAAGAGAAACAGTTCATCTGGTACACAAATGCTTACAGAGTGATCCTAGTTACCATAGGGTGTCCAAACCCATGGAGGTTTAGTGCCTAATTGTGAGTTCTTGGCTGGTTTCTCTCTGAGCAGCTTGATACACCAAAGAGCATCGAGGAGGCCAACCAGCTGGTGCTGTATAACGTGACCAAGGCGGATGCAGGGATGTATGTGTGCGGAGCAGGCAACTACTATGGGATTAGCTGGGAGGAAACATTCCTGACAGTCCTTGATCGTGAGTTGAAAACCGCTGCCCTAATGAAACCTGTATAGAAAGACCCCTCAGAGGAGACAATATATATTGGCCCTGTTGCATAAAACTATTAATGTTCACTCTGCCATTTATGGTAACTACCTTGGTAACATCGTGGTTTCCACAAAAGTTGCCATTGGTAGCAAAGTTATCATCAATGGTATTAAAGTTTGTTATGTAATATGGCCATGGACTATATGGGCAGATAGTCTTTAGTGGTACAGATTACTTAAAGATGGCCCGTCCCTTTTACAAACATCGGCAAATTTCATGAAAGTTTGCACATATTTAGCACTTATCTTTGGGATACCAATTGTGAAATTTTAAGGTCAGAGGTACTATAACTCCCATAGAATAAGTGAAAATCTAACTAGTTTTCACTGAGATTTGATTATTTTCGTGGTATGAAAAAAGAAAGCTGGATCATTCATCGAAGATTATTTCCTCAAAGCCAAATATTACGTTTTGTTGATTCAAGGGAAAGGTTATGTAGCCATTTTCTCTCAAATGATAACAAAGTCAGGGAACTTTCAGAATTAGGTCTGCAAAAGGGACGAGCTACCTTTAAATGCAGGTTTCATTTTGAATATCATTGAAGGGAAACAACCAATGTAGTCTTTACAGGAAGGTGGTCGGTCTATCCAGATGGTCTCTGAATCAGGTTAAACTTTACTAGTGATAACACCCAAAGCGGCTTGGACAAGAGTGAATTGAGAAATGTGAATAACCCTCATTGCAGAGATAAAGTTATCAGAGCCATCTATTTCATACTTTTGGTTAGGAGAACACTGCAATTTGTTACCAAGTTAATCATGAACATGACAACGCTAGAAGCATCTCATATACCTCTATGGAGGTCACGGCACTAAGCCCATTAATGACTTCTCTAACAGCTCAAATGATCCTAGCGCACATGTACTTCAAAGTCGAATGCATCATGTTCATCATAATGAGTGTAAATCTTCCCTCCATCTATCTTACAGCTGCTGTGACTACGCAACGACCCCCTGCCCATCCGCCGGCCGTCATCATCCCCAAGACACCCCTGGACAGGTCAAAGACGCCCCTCATCATCTTCGGGGTGGTGGGCACGCTGGTGATCTTCATCCTGCTCAGCTGCATCATCATTCTGTGCCGTCAGACCCAGGTCCGTCATCAGCGACCTCCAGGAGACAAGCCTGGCATCAGCAAGCCCCTGGCATACCGACAGGTATGCTCCTATTCCATCCCTCAGATTTAGTGATTCAATATTTTATGTATTCAATCTTTCTTATACAGTGCAGCCCTTTCAGTAAGCTTGCACTGTTTTACCATGGGGCCCTGTGTACAAATAATGATGCTATACATATTGACATGAACTTAGTTAACACAAAAAAAATGCTTATAATAAGGCTATAAACGAAAAGGGCAACAAAGATTAAATGATGAAAAACTTCATGTTGCACAGCTGTAGAAAGAGGATCAATGCCTCCACATGCATCAGAAAATAAAACGTTAAATGGAGGTTCAGTGAATGGAAGAGGCACACTCTCAGCATGTTAAAGACCCTTCTTCACTTCTCGATTAAAATCAGGGTCAAAACCTGATGGAGCAGACAGAAAGCACTTGAAAACTGATCAACGGTTCAACCCAGAAGGCCATTTAGCCTTCAATTTCACAGTTAGGTATCAAGTGGTTGTGGCGGACTCTAAACACAGCTCTATGCATGTCTCTGAAGCATATCTCATCTTTTCTCAGAAATGGAAAAAGATATGAATATAATGGATGTACTTTTAAGTTACCCCCCAGGATTTAGTGGGATACCCACCTGTAGAATGATTTGAATGAATTAATAAGTCTATGTTCACAATTGCTTGTGTCTCTACCAGATGTCCGTTGACTCGACCAAGTCCAACGCCCCTCTGTTTGGCCGAACCCGCTTGACCTCCTCGCTGACCGTCATCTCGGAGTACGACATCCCCCTGGACCCAGAGTGGGAGTTTCCCAGAGACAGGTGGGTGGGGCGAAACATGCTCAGGACGGGGTGGGGAGGGGGGGGGGGTGCAAAGCTGAGAAGCCCCCACAAACATACAGCAGTGAAAGGGGAAATTATATTCATTTAGACACTGCTGAATTATTCTGGTTATATTTTTGTTTGGTCCATTTGGAACAATCTTCTCAGTACCATAGGTGCACGCAAAATGTAATAAGTCTATAGGCTTTTCCTGGCTTGGTAGTAAGAGGCCTAGATTATTTATTCCCTTGTATATTTCTTTCGGCGTGAATTTGTAAATTAATACTTGAATGTCACTAATGAGGTTTTTGATATGTAAACTTAAGAAATTCCCATACGAGACTATATATTACAACATATATTTTCAAGTCTCTTTCTGGGAGACTAAATTTGAATGCACCCTTTTTCACATTTAGACGTATTCACCATATTTTAGGGTACACAATTTATAGGAGAAACTTAAAAGTTAATCCAACTTTCTTTGTAGGCTGACGGTGGGTAAGACGATAGGAGAAGGAGCCTTTGGTAAAGTGGTGATCGGAGAAGCCGTAGGCATCGTCTGCCAAGAGAAGACCAGCACTGTAGCCGTCAAGATGCTCAAAGGTAAAGGCTCATGGGAAGGGTATCCCAGCATGCATTGCTCTTGGACACACGATATTGGATACTTCTGATCAAATCGTTGTTTAATCTTGATGGTTAAAGGATTTGTGGTTTTTGATCCCATTCATGAATTTCAATCAATGAATCAATATATCAGTTTACCTACACTGTATCAAATCAATGCATCAAACACGGTTTTAAACATTCAATGTATCAAAGGATGAAACTATGACCTTATCTTTAAATCAATCTATCAATGAAACAATCAAATCAGTCAATCAATATATCACGCAATCAGTTAATGCACCATCAATTATTTAATCAATCAAGTATTATATAATGCAATGTACCAATCAAGCAAGCGATCTATCAATCTCCCTATCCATCTTCTGCCCAGCTAATGCCATGGACCGTGAGCTGTCTGACCTGATCTCTGAGCTATGTATGATGAAGATGATTGGCAAGCACCCCAACATCATCAACCTGCTCGGCTGCTGCACGCAAGAAGGTAAGCAAAGCGCTCTCCAGACCATCTCCAAAAAATCACAGCAGCATTGCCAACTCTGAGAGCCAGAGGAACCAATTACAAATATTTGCTTCGGCTATTGTTGAAGCCTGATGTCATGAAATGAAACACTTGAAATATGTTATACATGACACCAGAACTCCACACTAAGCTTCCTTACCAGTTGATATCCTTATTTTCTAGAACCAGGAGAGAGTAAGTACGCACAAAGCTCATACTGGTGTCATAAAAATCCTCTCATTTCTTCAATATAAATGTAATGATTAAAAGAACACATAAATATTGAAAATGTTTCTGTAAAGCAGGCTTCTTACAAAAGGCTTTTATAAAAACCCAATTGTTGGTTTCCTTCCTCCTTCTCCCTCCAGGACCCCCATACGTCATTGTTGAGTTTGCTCACCACGGCAACCTGCGAGACTTCCTGCGGTCACGTCGTCCACCCGAAGAATACGAGCGATCCGTGCTGCTGACCGCAGCCCAGACCTTGACCAACAAGGACCTGATGTCCATGACCTACCAGGTGGCCAGAGGAATGGAGTTCCTTGCATCTAAGAGGGTAAGTGCACGGTCACTGGGCATTATTGACCCATCCTTAAGGCTGGTTAGGATAACTGACTTTGACCGACAAAGTCCACTGCAAGACCTATGCCTTATATTCTGATGGGGAAAACGATAACACTTTTCTTGATGACAGCAAAACAATCACTGAGCTATAATCAAACAATTGAGTTTCCAAACATTTTTAAAGTTGTGTATGTCTATACAGATAATGAATTACAGCATAAAGTTGTACAGACATTTTGGAGAAGGAAACCTCATATTTTTGAAAGGTTTTGAGGCAGAAACATTGATAACAGGAAAGAGAAGAAATAATTGATATGAGATGGATTTTATGATCAGCGATGTCTGATTGTTTCCTGTCCTTGCCTTCTGCAGTGCATCCACAGAGATCTGGCAGCCAGGAACGTCTTGGTGACGGAAGATTTCCAGATGAAGATCTGTGACTTTGGGCTGGCCCGAGACATCCACTACATCGACTTCTACCGCAAGACCACAGATGTAAGCTGCAAGTCCTCAAGCAGTCTTAGGAGCCTTCATGCTCAGAAAGACATGAGGGAAGAGGGGAATTGTTTCCCCCATACCTACTGAAAGAGACCCTTTATAAGGCTGACATGATCTACATAGGGGTAATGCCCCTCCCCCCCCCCCCCCCCAGCCCCCCTAATGTTTGCTGTCTTTGGATATCAGCAACATCCATTTTATATTCCCGTAGTAGGGGTGCCAGTCAGCAAGTGACTAGGATAATTTGTTAACTTCAAATTTTAAAGAACTGTAACACTGAAATATGCAATGGGTGATTTATTTTTCTCTCTTCTAGTATATCGTGTTGAGAATGTTAAATTAACAAACAGAATCACGATCACAATAGTTATAAGATGCCATCACAGCTTTAAAGGCAAACACCGTGTTGACCCGCTTTCCATTTCTCCCCGTCCTTCTCCCCTGTAGGGGCGACTGCCAGTGAAGTGGATGGCTCCCGAGGCTCTGTTTGACCGGATGTTCACCACGCAGAGCGACGTGTGGTCCTTCGGCATCCTGCTGTGGGAGACAATGACGCTGGGGGGAACCCCCTACCCCAGCGTACCCGTGGAGCAGATGTTTGACTACCTGAGGTCCGGCAAGCGGCTGGAGAAGCCCCAGAACACCTCCCTCGAAATGTGAGCGCCCCTCCCTTTTCACCCATTCTTTACTGAGCCCGTGTATTTGTGGGATGGCTTTTTCCTATCAGAAACTAAGCATGACCACTCTTGCATAATCTCCTTTACAGACAGTAGACTATGAGTAAACTTTAAATTGTGAAAACCTGTTGGGTGATTTTAAGCCACACCCTATTGGTTACTACAGTTCCATGGCAAATGTGGACATCCTACAAGGACAAGAGTTCACGAAGACAGAAATCAAAGTGTGAACAACGTGTTCATCCCTTTCAACCTTTATTGTATACGTATTGATTTATTTTGTCATAGACATTATTGTAATTTTTGGTGATGAGAATCCAGTTCTGCTACACGCTGTTTATGCTGAGCCCATAGCCTTTTGAATGTGTGTTTCTCTGTCTTTCCTCTGTTGCCATAGCTACCACATCATGTGCGAGTGTTGGAGGACCTCTCCCGGACAGAGACCAAACTTCAGTGAGCTGGTGGAGGATCTGGACCGCATCATCTCAGTCTCATCAAACCAGGTACGTTATCCCTTGCCCCAACTCACAAGCTTTATCTTACTCTAATAAAGAGTTCACAGTGCAAATATGGATGACAATAATGATGAAGGTGATGATGATATCAGTTCTTACGAAAATGATAGTGTACTGAACTGGACCGCATTATCTCTGTCTCGTCAAACCAGGTACATTTTCCATTACCCCAACTCAAAGGTTTTTGAATCTTACTCTGGGAAAGAATTCTCTTTGCAAATAAGGATGATTATACCGATTAAGATGATAGGGACATCAGCACTAATGAAAGTAGTTGTTACACTGATTATGATAAGGATTACACTGATGATAATATTAATGCTTTTAGTGAAATTGAATTGTTTATATTATGCTTACAAATTCCTGTGGAAATAAAATGTGAGCTCCATACAAAGAGTATTTAAATTAACAGGATAATCAAATACTTGTAAACTATGTATGATACCTTGGATTTGTTTGTTTTTACATGACTCTCTTCACTTTTTTTCTAAATTTTCAGGATTATCTTGACCTGGAAGCAGTGGGCGATGCACCGGTGAAAACGTTTCAAGAGAGCGAGGTAGACTCAGGCTACGCCAGTCAGCACAGTAGACACAGTAGTGAATCCACTGTATAGACCCCGCCCCGCTGCTCCCCCTACCCCCCCCCCCCCACCCCTTCCCTTACCCCATGTGCCTCCCTGCCCCTACCCCACCAAGCCTCATATCTGTGATATGTCTAATTTAAGCGCCATTGCCAGACCCACCCTTCCTATTGCACTACGCACAACCCCCATACCTTACCTAAGCAGCGATCACTCCCTTGTAACAAATGAACTTTCTGATTGAATTTAAGTAAAAGATTATGAAACTGAAGACAAGAAACTTAGACGCAGAGAGGCGCTCATACGTCACGTGTAAGGTGTCGGTGAAAAGAGTTATGCTATGTATTACAGTAGAACAGTGCCTTGTTTGTTAAGTAAGTGTGAGGAAGTGTGTTAAGTTGAGAAGGAAGAGAAGGACTCTTGTAGGGGTGATGTATGCAATGTGGACCCCTGAGGACTCCAGACTAACTAAAGTGAAACCTCTGTCTTGTGTTCTCCCTAGCGAATGGCTTTTATGGGCTTCAGAGCACCTCTATCGCCGCAGGTCTATTACAAAGTGCCACAAACTCGGGACTGTATCCCGTACAAGAGCGAACAGCAGGCGCCGATTAGTGAAAACGGGACAATGCCTGCGTGACCGTAATGGATGTTATGTGCAACACCTCCCTCAACCCATTATCTCACTCCATGTACGTTCGCCTCATTGTGAGAGAATTTTCTTGGTGCTATTCGCGAGATGAGACTTCGGAAAAAAAAAAAACGGGGCATACACAAGCAGACACTATGGAATGTGTTTGGTTTGGAGCTGATGCGCAGATTCAGTATTATTATTTTGAGCTTGTGCAAGGGTGTCCTGACCAGCACCAGACTCATGCATATGTTACTGTGAATCGGTTTGGATCAGACATGGCAGGAATGTACATAACGAGATGGACAAAGGAGCAAAGCAGCTTGGATACAGCAGGGCTGTCTCTCAGAGTTAGTTTTGTTGCCATGGATACACATTGATGTATTAGTATGTTGCGACGTGTGGTTCAAAAGCCATAGGAGCTAACGGCCTTTGCGATGTATTGTGCTTTATCGGACAGTTTCAGCCGCCTTGTGATGAAGATGAAGAAGGTTATGTTTCTGACAGGACTGACCCAAGCAAACTCTGTAACAGTAATAAACCTGGAGCGTGTGCTTGCACCAGCTCAGGGCACTCAGCAAAAGAGATGCTTCAATACTGGGAAAGAAAAATGATCATTTTGTGTAATTTAAGGTGAATTTTATGAGCTGCAAATATGAAAGTGAAGAAGAAAAAAAAAAGAAGTGACTTGTAGATTATGCTGCTTGGAACACGAATATGTCTTTTGATGATGAGATGTGACCTCAAAAGTTGATTACAAAGACTGAAGAGAAAGTGGAACATATATATATAGGATATATCATTATATTGTGTATTTGGTGTTCTTCAGTCTTCTGGTTATGGAGTAAACAGAAGGGTCAGTTATTTTATACTTGCCATGTGTTCACTGCCAGCTATAAACATTGTTTTTAGTTTCTGTTGGTTTCTTATCGTATAGCATCTTTAACGTACCAACTATATTCTTGTGATAAGGAAAAGTACTGATTAGAAATATAGAAATATTTAGTAAGTATTGTGATGGGTAATGGCCAAACTCTCATATTGAGGTTGAAGATTTTACAAAGCATGTTTACTGGAACACACAGAGCTATAATGTGCGGGATTTCTTCTTTCATATTTGATCCTTTGAAGAAGCAAATCCATTCTAGTTTTAGATTCTGCAGGGGCTGCTAACTGGTTTCTTGACTTACGTAATTAATCATAAATGCTGAATTTAAAATGTTAGCATTGATATCGTATTTCATATTTAGCTCCCAATTTTATTTGTTTTTAAGAAAACGTATTGGTGGCTAGATTGTGTGTGTTGAACTATGACATCGACCAAAATGTAGCTTACTCCTTTTCTGTGTCAAGATATATGTAATAAGAGTATTGAATTAGATGCAAATGAGATGCAATGATAATGATTTAGAATTGATTCACATGTAGATATAGATTTAGTAAGCAGATAAATGCATTGATTGTGATCAAGGCATGGTAATCCAGGTTATGTACACAAATAAAGACCAAATGGATAGGTGGTGTAAAGACTCATGACTCAATTAATGGAAGTTTTGGCATAATCACACATTTGTATTCATGATATTTGGCAGTCGTTTTCATGAGGATTATGTAGTCACGTTTCTTGCTGTTTTTTAGACCTGACGTTTCCCAAACGATGTGCGTTTTCATTGTACCCTATATACATGTTTTAAAGTGTTTATTCCATTAAAGAGTATGGACCAATACGTGAGAGTATTTTTCACAACTTTAATGCTAAGTTTCACATTAATCATATGTGCATGTTTTATCACGAAATTCAGATAAAAAGTGGACAACATATCATAATAACGATCTCAGTTTTTTTTTTATAAACAATCATTCTGCGATATCTGCCTGTATTGTGAAAATAAATGTTTGTTATCTCATAAATTACAACAAAAATGATTATCAGAGTTGAGATGTATGAGCCTTTGTTTTTACACTTGTGTGTTTTTAAGAAGTTAGCTGGTCTAGAATTTGAGCTGAAAGGAATAAGCAAACAATGCAAAATGCAGGCAAAGGGAACCAGCAAATTTGTGTAAATTACTGAGTTCAAGAATCAAGTGTAAAAGAGAATACTATTGTGTGCATACATTTGTTACGATATTGAACCCATTAGGTAGTTATATTTTTTTATATAAACGCCAGGTATAATCCATGTTTTGGGAAAAAAGGTGGAATTACGTAATTGAATAAGAATGAAATTCTGAGTTTAAATATTTATTTTGAAATCTTATTTAAGTTGCTTAAAATATCTCCTTTTTTAGGTACATATGTGTTGAAAAAGTGTTGCAGAATAGAATATTGGACAGCAACAAAATTTCATTTTCACTGATTTTGTCTGGAAGCAACTGGTTGGTAGATCAATTGTGGGAGTACAGTATTTGGATGTTGTGTATGCAAGCTTGAGAACTATTCAAAATGACAGGATAACTGCTGCAGTAACTTTGACAAGAATTTTAGTGCTGTCGACAAGCTTTTATCTGTTTCTCTTTTCTTGATTCCTGCAAGTACTGCCTTTCTTCTGTGATTAAAAGACATAACTATTATCAGATCAATCAATAGAAGCAGAAGAGTTGCCTTTCTTCTTCTTTCATTGTAACCATAGCTTTCAGTTTTGTACTATGCTACAATGAGTAATTGCACATGAAAAAGAAACATATGCACATGACTATGATTTTGAGTTTTAGATTGGATATGAAATCATAATTTATTTTTTTCTCTATGCAAATTTGAAAGCCAGCCATGTGTGTTTGAGTAATAATTCTACATATGTGATTTTATTTTTGTATGAAATGTAATTAAAAACAAATTATTGCCAATTGATTCTCAAAATCAGAAGTGACTTTCTATAAAGCATTGTTGGTCTTTCACTGGTCATTTCACCGTCTTAGTTCGTAGATTGAACCGAAAGCAAATGTGAAACACCGCTGTTTTAATCAATCTTTTCAGGGAGACATAACGCATGTATTATGTTTTAGCATATTTTGTTGCAGTACCTGACTGGTTTCACTCAGTGTACACCAAGTGCACGACTAGGATTTCTGTTACTGTAGTAAGAATAACTCAACTTGACAAGACAGTATGTCCATCTGTTGGTGGTAGTGGTGAAGTAGGTGTATGTAATCCAGACATGGCTGGTTGTTGTTTACCAGAAGTCATTTGTTTCTTTGTGCACTGGGTAATCCCTGTGTTTGGAAAAGAATGGCCTAGGAGGATTTCTTTAGGGGGGAGGGGGTCGCAGGGGTGCTCTATAGCAACGCAGGGGCTCTGAGCCCCCATTTAAGTTTATCACTGCCTTGCACATCGAGTCCCTGAGTAGGAAAGTTTCCTGAAAGATTGTATTTGTACTCCTCAATCCTGTTAACATTACTGCTTATACTCGGTAGTGTATTATGAAATACATGTAGCACATAAGCAATATGGTTCACTGTACAGTAGGCATTTCTTTTTAAAAGTCTGTTGGTTCTGCCAGCCTTATAATCCTTTATGAGTGTATCGTTAAATGTTAAGAAGACCATAAATATGTATACAAAGGGGTTGTGCACAGCGCATGGTGATAAAGATATGCATGTATTTTGTGACTGTGTGAACTATCTTCCCCGTACGTCTCCTTGCAGGGTTTTCCTTGTAGGCCGGCTGTAGTGGTAATATAATGCATGGCCTCGCCAGCATGTTGTATTCATTCATTCATCATTTTGTTTCAGTTGTTCCCTATCACATCAAGTCACCTTGTCTCCATCTAATACTCATCGCACTGTAGTGTTTCATATGCATGTAGGAGTAAACATTGTCAATACTTCATACTGAAAATTAACCCGAATGAACATACTCACTTTTCACAACCAAGGTTATGTGTAAATCTCTTTCATGCAGAGGTTACATACCCATATTGTTTTTTCTCATCAGAATCTTGATTTTTAGACAGCAAAATACTGAATACATTGGGACATTGGCAGGCCTGTTATACTTTTTTGCCTGCCATCATCAATATGATATAGAAAGGCCACGAGAGACATTGAACTCTTCATATGCCAGGGGTGCATTTTGTCACTAATAATGCACATGAATCACATAGAGCAGCATTTCAGCTCAGGAAGGGATATGAAGAGCTATTACAATGCACATGCAGTTTTACCATGTAAAGCTACATGTGTAGCACATTGTCCTTCCCACCTCCTCAAAGCGTAACATTTGCCACCAAATGGTAGCATTATTTCTGATGTGTTGTATATTCATTTCTGGTGTTGGTAACATTAAGGCGTTAGTAATGAATCTGGTGGATCTAAACACGCACCTTAGCAAAAAAAAAAAAGACCAAATCTAGTCACTTATAGTCCTTGGTCCTTTTTGAGTAGGATATATATATATATTTCTGCCTATGGATTAAAGATGTTCTTGGAATGATAGTACCACCGGCAGTGTTTTTGTGCTCGCTATTTTGGTCATTTTATCTGTCTCTGGAAAAGTATAATGGGTTTGACTTTTTCTGCTAAAATGTTTGGCAGCATCGCAGGTTCATCTGTTGCGTTAAGTTTCAGCTCCACTGAATTTTAACAAAATATTTTTGTATTTGATGTTGCTCAAAAATCTTGTCAGCGCAATTTAAATTTCATTTGGTAATTTCAAACAGTTGTCACCTGTATTTGCTGTTTTGATGACCATTGAAATAAAAGAAATGGAATTTCTATTAATTATGAAAGAAAGATATTGTATGAAAAGAAATTTGAGCTTCACTATTTGCTGGGAAGATGCGCGATCACTGCTTTGAAATTGGTAGAGAGTTTGTGTTGACATTGAACAATAAGTCTTGTTACAATTATGAGAGTTATATCTCTTTTATGAACTATTTGAAATCACTGACACTTTGCAATGAATTTCAGAGTTTCAGTCCTTTTCTGTACAATTATGAGAGTTTTATCATTTTTATGGGACATTTTGAGGTCATCTTTATTGGAGGTGTGATTTATTCATGTAGGCTAATTGCTACATCACTTGAAAAGTTTAAATTCTCAGTAAAATAATTACCAAGTTGTACAATGCATTTTGGGAGTTGGTATTTTCTTCAAAATTTTTCTTAGCATAATGCATGGATGTTAAAAGAAGTACCCGGTATGTTTGACATTGTTTCATAAAAAAAAATTACCCTAAAATGTAGAATTACCCAGTATTGACAAAACATGGCTGAGAAGTGATTATGGGTATGGAATAAGTTGATAACAGTACTCAAAATGATCTGAATCTTGTTTTCAAATGTGTATTGACTCCTCAAGTCATATTTGTAGCTACACCTTGGTTGATTGAATCATATCAATTTATGAAATGTGTCACCAATTTCATAACTCTCGCAGGTTTTTTGTTTCATGCAAATGCTGCAGAGGATGGTCTATCATTCAATATGTGAACCTTGCTCTGGGGGAAAATATCTCCTGAATTTGATTTCATGGACTGAGTCGTTTTCTCTCTGCCTCTGCTATTGTAGGTATGTTACCATAGAGCGCTTTGTATTCAAGTAATGTAAGACATGTTGTCATGGAAAGACACCTTTGTGTTGTACATTGGTTGCTTTACATATCCAATTACTTTGATATGTATCCATAGAAACGTTCAAGGTGCTTGTCTAATTCAGTTTGTTCACAGCAAACATCATTTATTGTTCTTTTTAGCTTTATATCTATAAAGTCAGGGAGAAATATTGTTCTTATTGTGTAGACCATTTAATTATATCATTTGTTCTTAAAGTTAATGAGTATTGCCATGGAAATATCTCTTGTTTTTATATTATCTCTCCCTGTGGCTATAAATTTCATGAAAGACTGCAAACAATTCTTCCTGCATTTTAATAAAAGCACCTTGTTATAATAATAATGATTATTAATATTATTTTCCCTATATCTGGCATTCAAGAGGAAATGTATGCATTTGATTTGAACACACATGAGATATGTTTCATGTATAATATGTTGGTTGTTCCATGTATTATAATAAATCATTGTTTGGAACACAAAATCGTGTTGTGTAAGGATTAGTAATCTGTAATAGTGTGGTTGCGTGCAGTGTGTAGATTTTTTAGTAGAAGTGTTTGGAGTGTAGATTGACTTGGTGTGGGTTTTGTGTTCTTTGGCGAAAATGTGACCCTTAAGTAACAAATGCTAGTTGATGTTGGAAAAGAAATCAAAAGTGGAAGTTGACAGAGATATGGCAGTGAACTAGGTAGAAGAGAGTGAGAAAGAGAGGGAGGAAAAGAGAGAGAACAGGTGAAAGAGTGAAAGAGAGAGGTGATAAAGAAGAGGAAGAAAGAAGGAGGGGTGAGAGTGAGAAAGAGAAGAGGGGTGAAAGAGAGAGTAAAAGAGAATGATAGAGAGGAGAGGGAGAGAGAGATTGGATAGGAAGACAGAGAGGGGGGCGAGTGAGAGAAAATATGATACACTGTACATGTATAGAGGAGAGGCAGAAGGGAGGCGAGAGAGAGGGAGAGAGAGAGAGAGAGAGGGGGGAGAGAGAGAGGGAGAGAGAGAAAGAGAGAGGGAGAGGGAGAGAGAGAGAGGGGGAGAGAGAGAGAGAGAGAGAGAGAGAGGGAGAGAGAGAGAGGGAGAGAGAGAGAGCGAGAAAGAGAGAGGGAGAGAGAGAGAGAGAGAGGGTGAGAGTGAATGGGAGGAGAGTAAAAGAGAGTGGGTGAGAGAGTAAAAAGAGAATGATAGAGAGGAGAGGAAGAAAGGAAGGAAGAGAGGGAGAGGGAGTGAGAGAAGAGAAGAGAAGAGAATGATAAAGGAAAACAGGAGAAAGGGATATGTACAATATATTGTACCTACAAATCAGGATAAATATTATTTGCAGAAGAAAGATGTAGACTATCATTTCCATACTGTGGCTCCAGAACACCAACAAGGGTATATCAAATGCAGTTTCTATCCTACTCCAATGCAAAAACATTGCTATTGAAATGAAAATAATTGATGGATCATGAGCTTGACTCAACAAAAACCATGTTTCTATTCTCTTTCGGTGAATAGTCTGAGTTGACAATTATCAGCTGCAAAGATAGATTACAAGGTTGAGAAATTGAAAATCCATGGATAGGAGCACGTTTTTTTTGTAATTTATTGGGGCAATGTTTCCTAACCACATGCTCGAGCCTCTATATACCGCATTAACGCGGGTCAAAAGAAACATGGATGAAGCTTTCGTCTGGTTTCCATACACTTCAGGTTTTCAGCCTTGGCCGCATTAGGTTATGACGGATAACTCGTTTCTATGGTGTCCCTGTTGTCATGACATTTTGACGTCTCCAATTTTGTGTGGCGAGTCTGGAGAGTCATGAATTGCACAGTTGATTTCTATTTCACACTCTTTGGGGAGAATCGATTTATGCTACACTCCACCTGGACATAATATTTGGAAAAATTATGTTACTCAAGTAAGATCAGGAGTATAAATTTATTGTACAAAGGAGAGCTGGAATCGGGACCCCATCGGTTAGAAAATATGACCGAGTATTGCAAACAAAATAAACTCACAAACACATAGTCAAGATTAATTTTATCAGGACATTACATGTTTCATCATGTTTCATTATGTGGGAATTAAATGTTGGCAATATTGGGCCTGCATTTGATTTATATTTGCATAAAATGATGACATGATTCTGCCATACTCATGATTTCAAAAGTAATTACCTTTAACTCTCTATGTGCCATGTGTACAAACATATCCATAGAGCAGAAATTTGTCTGAGAAAAACTGAAAAGGAAAAGACACACAAGCAATGTTAGTTCTTTTGATATTTTTAATGCTGATAGGAAACCATTTTCCTTTTTTTCATATCTTTTTTTCTTACAAACTTTCATACAACATCAATTTGAACTATACAAAACAGTAACTGCAACAGAAAAAGTCACAGGCTACTCTCTTTGACTTCGAACTTTTTACAGTTTGTACAATGGAAGAAAGCAAATCTTCATATGACACTAGTAGATATAAAATTTGGCATACTGTAGATACACAGTAGCTAATAAATAACGGTAAAACCCTTCATTTTGGTTAAAAAGTGGTGCATACAGCAACACATCTAGGGTTTTTTTTAGAAAGAGTTGAGTTACTGTCCACAATTTTAAGTATCCTTTTCTACTATAGGCCTCATATAAAAAACTGCTCAGTCTCGGAAAAGCTAAAAACAATTTGTACTAAAAGAACAATATTTAGACATACTACAAGTATGCCAAATATTGCATATTGACAACTATTCAACTCATCTTTTCCTTTATAAATACAAATAAATACTCTGAGGAGCAAATTCACACCGAAGGAACTTGAACTTAAGCAGGATGTATAGTCACTATTTAATATGAGTATTCAGAAAACGTTTACTGACCGCCATGCAGCATTGCATTCCCATCCATTATCAAAACCTAGACCAGTGCACAGTTTGCAGCAACATTGGGTACCCTCAATAAAAGTCTACACACTCCCTTTAAAGCTTATTCCACTATTATAAATTAACCTTTCAGCACAGAAGTTAATTGTAACATATCTCAAAGACCCAAATATCATCAAACACCTAAACCAAGAAAAGGGTTTCTTCAGACTTTGTGGGTTTGATTGAAGCCTGGTGTATCTTACAAATATTAAACAAATGGCCCATCATGTGCACATTTTCAACTTCAATGAAAAAAAGTAAAATAGCAAAACAGGAAACAGTTGAAAAAAGTTAACTTTCTAATGAGATATACATGTAAGGCAAAACGGCAATTCTCAGTATTCAGGACAAGTATAATGAAATGCCAAGACCTCAAGAACTATGATTATTTCAACCCAAATAAAATAATATCATCTCATACTCAGCTTGTAAACTGCACTAAAAATTGAAATTATGATGTCGCTATAGCAAAGTCTCATTAGGGGCGTCTTCATTAGCTTGATGTGGGCAAAATAGCTAGCTTGTTCTGATCGGGTTAGCTAGCTAGATCACGAAATAGCTAGCTATTTGCATCTTCATTAGTCAGATCAGGCAAAATAGCGAGCTATTTGGTCGAGAAAATTTCCCAAGAAATCTTGGGCTAGATGGAGCTAGCTTGAGCTAGTTCGCGAAATAGCTCATTAGCCCGAAAATTTTTCCACCCCGGCACGCATCAGCGCGCACGAGGCATTGTTTACGTTAGGTTTTTATACGTACGTGAATGCGAGCTCACAACCGAAGCCACGCCGTCGTGGCCTATTCCCGTCGCACACTACGCATGTGCGAACATCGGGATAATTTATGCATCCCTAGTTTCGAGCTTACGTATCCCGAGTTTCGAGCTAATGAAGACGCGATTGCAAGTTCAGGCTAGTTCCCCGGATCAGCAAAATAGCTCGCTATTTCGTCTGATCGGGCTAATGAAGACGCACATATTGTATCCATGTTGATTAAACCAGGAGTGGACAGTTTAATGAAATGAGTTTATCTGGAAATGTTTTGATGAAACAATATCTTGATAGCATCAACCCACCATCCACAACTCTCTAGAAAGTTGACTTTATTTGTATGTGTGTCAGGGGTACATTACCTGGCTACCTCAGACAATGAGTTTAGTATCCAAGCATGACAGCAAATATTTCAGTCTAAGATCATAACCTAGGGATGCTGCAAATACTTTGACATTTTTCACTGATTTCAATCTCAACGTACAAGCAATCAAATTACAGTACAAAGAAAGGACAATTTTCTTTGGGGGAAATCTTGGAAGACATCAATTATGATCAGATAACAAAAAAAATCTATAATCAAAGGAAGGACTACATACTCATGCACTGTAACTAAACCACTACTATATAAAATAGAACCATTCTTTTTTTTCCCACAAAGGAATAAGGTGTTGGCTCACGATCATTGAATATATTTGGGCAATGAGGTGATTATCACTTTACAATAATTGTTGCTCATATCTGGGATATCTTAAAACCTGAAAACTTGAAAAATAGGAGATTCTTATCCCACAAAAATAACCCATTTTGAGAAGAAAATCAATTGTCATCAATGGGTTCCTGATACACTTACCTTGATTAGCTGCAATTCATTGTATAGATGAGCCCCTTTATGGTACACTCATCCTCATTGGTTGCTATCAGTTACCTCAACAAGGTCCATTATGGTACACTCTTCTTGATTGGCTGCAATCAATTGTCTCAATGATATACACCCTGATTGGGGACAAACAACTTTTACTAATCCAAACCATAGTACCAAACATAGTCCAATGACTCTTGGGGTGCATTTGTGCTGACTGGTTGTTAACAAGAATAGAAATACCAAAACAAAATTTCCTTTTCAATTTGATATACAGGATTGCAGATTTGCAAGTTAGACACTTCAGTAATCATATATGGCTTGGGCGGACTGCTTGAAAGGATGACAACTCAGCTGAGTTTTAACTCCAAGAGCATTCTCTGGGTATCAGTCAAGTTACTCCATATGACGAGATATGCATATTCATGTCTTGGCAACAATCAGCAGCATTGCACGAACACACAGTAAGATCCGACTAGGTATGCATATCCCAACAAAAAGGACTCGAGCTCAGATAGTGCACCCTGATGAGATTAGAGTTGTCATGGTTTCGAGCAACCCTACCCGGAGTGCTATGATATCTTTCATGGAAACAAAGTGCTGGTTTGAGTCCTGCATTAATTACAGGATAAATAGTACTGCCATTCTCCTCTGTACTTTAAGCCAAACAGCGACATTTTTTTTCTATATTCCTCATCTTAATCATCCCATTGTCTGATTGGTGAATAGATAATACATAAATGTAACCATCCTGCTTCAACATTCTATTGACTAGTCAACTGTACTGCATGAGTTAGGTAATATTTAGAAAATTTGGAAATGTTTGCAGCATTTTTTGCGATCTATGCATGGTTCATGATTCTTTCTCATCTCACTCGTAACACAAAGTACTGGCAATATCACTACCAAGGTTCATGCTTCTATTAAACAAAACATTGATACTTGATGAGTCAATTGTTATATTTGTTACCGTTTGCCTCACAAAAGATCATAGACACAAATAATTCGCTTCCCTCTACCTCTTTCTGCATGTGAGTTCACACATGCAGAAAGAGGTAGCTCTACTAGCAGGTCCCCAATTTCTCTCTCTGGAGCTTTTCAATGGTAAATAGAAAGATATCTGAACTGAAGAACATTCGGGAACTTTTCCCAACATTTCTGTTCTTAAATGTTTGCTAAACCAGAGCAAGAAATAGAGCTAAATATTCAAGCAAATACAACAGTGAGATATCATTGCAGGGAAATACAATTCTCGCCTGTAGTAATAAATTTTAAATAATAATTAATAAAGAGCCCGACTAATTCCCCGAATACTGGTAAAAATGAGCTTCTCGATTAATCAGCAGAGGTGTTGTATTTCAAAGAGTGCTATACAGCTATAGGAGTTAATTTAGTCTTAATAATAATAATAATAATATATATAAATATCTTTAGTTACAACTATTTATAGTTTATGCACAAAGAGCCATAGGCACAACAACACACACTTGCACCCCAGTGCACACGTTGTGAGAAAACAGATTTCTTGGACGTCATACCGCTCTATATATGACTAGACAAATACCTGCACACTGCTCTCATAAATCTCTCTATACATAAGTCTATGAGCAAAATGTACAAGCCTATCTGTGTATGCCAGGCCAGAAACCGTACCCTCCACAGATAGGTGAAAAGGACAGCAACATAAAAAGGCATGTTTGGGACTACATGTTCTTTCTACTCTTTGTTCTGACTTGATCATTTTTGTGTCAAAAAGTTTGATATAAAAATACTATCTATGAGCCAGCGTTGACTGGGATGCGTCGCTAGCAGTGGAGGATGGTGTGCTGATGTAAATGGTGATGCATGTTGGGATGGCTGCTGCTGGTTAGACTTCCGTTGCTGTTCAGCGTGTCCGTGAAGCTGCTCGGGGAGTGGACATCATAGCGATTCAAGACATTTTCCCTACTCGCCATGGGGTAAATATGCAGAGTTTGTTGCGACACAACGGGCGCACACTGGGCAGCGGTCAGTGGCGCGCACTGTTCTAAGTCCACGCTCTGTGGCTGCGAGAGGTTGGAGCGGTGGAGGTAGTCACGGTGGAGGCCGTAGTCCTTCTTGACCGTGTGGTTGGGCGGGTGGGGTTGAGGGGGTGGGGTGGCGGCGTTACGGTGGCGCTGCTGTGCCTTGTTGCGGCTGACGGTGCAGGCGATAATGGCAACTATGAAGAGGAGCGCGAGGCCGAGGGGGACCCCGATCAGCAGGCCCTTCTCAGTCTGACTCCAACCCTGCTGCTCTACAGGCCGGCTGTGAGGTGTCTGGTGTAACGTGGGCACGGCCAGGTTAGGATCTAGGAAGTGAGGAGGGGGAGGGAGAAGAAAAACAACAACTCATTAGTATTCAAATTCAAATGCAAGTTGAACTGCATTTGTTAACTACACTGTATATCAAGATTTAACCCTATCTAGCCCGGGGGGGGGGGGGGGGGGGGGGGGGGAGGGGTGGCAAAAACAGCACTCCCCCCCTCGCCATTTTTCGCGATAAATTTGTAACACAAAAAGATTGGGCCGCAATGTTTCATGACTTTTTTCCTCCAAGTCTCACGCAACTTTTAAGACCAAATTTGCGACGCGGGGGTACGCAGTTTTAACGTTACGAAACATTTTGTACATGCATGTCAGACCAAAAATTGCTTAAAAACGTGATTTCATATACAAATCCAATGCAAATTCTGTATCTAGCCAAAATTCATAAATGTATCATTATTTTTATTTTCACTATGAAAAACAATAGATTTTAATGTTATTTATGACTGAAATAGTTTTGCCAACGATTTCCATAGAAAAACAATGAAAAACATGAAGAAATGCACAAGAAATTAAAAAAACAATAAAACACATTAAGAAAAAATGTCATATTCCCATTTTTTAAAATCCTAATTTGATAATAATCCTAAGAAGGGTGCCCGGACTGAAATCTAGCAGTTTTGGAGCTATATTTTAAGTTTTACAGCCATCCTATAATTTTATGCATTAATTAACATAATTAATTAATTAATTTTGGTGCATAGATAATTGAATTGTGGAGATTACTTCATGGGTGACGTAAGTGCCAATTTTCATTACGATCGCACGATCAAAGATCGAGATTTTAGGGGAGGGGGGATGTTTTTTCCCCCCTCCCCCCCCCTTCTGGGCTATGCAATTTAAAAAAAAAACGTGCTATATAGGGTTAAACTTTTGATCCACTGCACTTCAGCACTTCAGCCGGGAAATTATTTTATCTAAATTATGCATTTAGATCAAAACTTTATATCTTGAGAACATCTCATCAAGTCTGATGCACACTCTGGGCAAACTATTCATGTTCAACTCAAAACCAGGGGTGGTGTTTTGAAAGCTGATCGAAACACTGCAGCAATCAGATTGAAGGGGACTTCAAGTTGAAAGAATTTTTTTTTTTGTAAAAACTTCAGTTTCTTTTCAGAATACAACCCAGATAAGTTGTAGGGTTGGCAATACATTCTAATTACAATTATTGCGCTATATATTCAAGAAATTTCTGTTATAAATCTTAATCTTGTCCTTGTCCATTTATCTAAGTACCATATCCCTTGACAGAAGCGATCATGCAGGGCCACAACTTTCTGTCCTGACTTTTCACATAGTGTTTGTTCATGCCACATGTGAAATGGACACTAGAGAGAGTCTGGCTCCCTCTACTGGTGACTCAACACACAGTTAGGGAAGCAAGCTGTGAGGTGGAATGTGTACCTGGTAAAACCTGTAGGAATGCACTCTTGAAGCTGTAGCCCATGCTGTTGGCCCCGAGGCAGATGTACATGCCCGCGTCATCGGCCGTGGCGTAACCAATCACAATCTTGTTCAGGTAAGAGTCGTCGCCGCGCCGTAACACATCGCCAGCTGGCAGCACCACGTACGTCTGGTTGCGCATGGTGATGGTGGCGTTGGAGGTGGGAGTGGCCCCACGCGACGTCTCCACCCGCTTCAGCCACTGGATGTGAGGCTTGATCTCGCTCCGTACCCGGCACTGGAACGATGCGCTCCCACCGTACGCCACCGTGGTGTTCACCGGGTGCTCACCAAGCAGGTCCGGCTTTCGCTTGACTTTATCTGATGATGGCATGACAGGAATAAAAAGGAAGAATGGCACATGGTTAATTCCTCTCCACAGATGATGGTTCTGGGCCCTGTGGCATCAAACATACCATTAATGGAAATCCTGTTATCAATGGTAACTATCAGAGTAACATCACTTGATAAATTCAAGGTTTCTGGAGAAGTTGCCATTGGGAGCAAAGTCACCATCAATGTTAAGACTTATGCAACGTTGCCCTGGGGTATTTGTGACAAGCAGTAGCTGATTAGACCTTCAATACTATTTTCACACACCCCTTACCCCCATATGAGCTGATACTGAACATAATGACATGCTCAAAATAATCAATGATTTCTACCATGGAGATACCTTTCTGCATTAACTCCCATGCAAACAAAGGACTGTGCAAAGGTGCTGCAAATCCACTGCATATCTGAACAAATCAAGGTGCACTTTTCCCCCTTCATATTCCCATCTCTTATTGGTATCATTGCACTACATGTATACACCATCAAGAGAAGAATGAGAATCCATACTCAGGGCAGCTATAAGTTTGACAGTTATTTCATACAAATATTGCACGCTTTCAATAATTTGTGCATTGACAAATTCTCCTTCTAAAGAAGAAGAATGGTGAAGGAACAAATCATTGCCTAATTTACCTGTGGCAATGGCTTCGCATCCTTCACTGTTCATACCTACAGTTCCAAATCTCTACACCTGCCCACGCAGTTTTGAAATTAGCTGTGTATTCAGCATCATTCAATGGAGTTACCATCCTTGCCCATGGTTAGAATGACCTTTTATTTCTAGTCACTACAAGATGATCAAAACAAGACACCACCACCACTAAGATGATACAAGAAGAATGCAGGGGAGAAGGCCAATCATGCAATAAATGCCACACAAGACAAAAAGAAAGTCTACTGAATACAGTGTACTAACAAACTACATGTATTTCTATGAACTAGCGCTATACACTGCACCAGTCATAGAACCAAACAAGCCATTTTTCTTGTCAATGACACTTGACACATTTTTTTTTTAACTTCAAGTACATGTATGAATAATATTTGTTGTATTGCACCACCACCACTACCTTCTAAAAGTTTGTCTCTTTTAAACATCAATATAGGCAATGTTGGAAAGTTGCAGCTTGAACTTGAACTTGCAAATTTGTAAGATTATGTTTCAGGAAATGACATGAGAGAGAGATAAAGAGAGAGAGAGAGAGAGCAAGAGAGAGATAGGAAGTGAGAGTAGGAGATTAACAAGCCACCCAAGAGGAGAGAAGGTGTGTAGTATGACTGAATCACTCACCTACTACATCTAGCTCATAGGTGGCGTTTATTCCGCCGTGCTTGTTATAGACTATACACGTGTAGAAGCCGCTATCATCTGGCTTTAAGTTGCTCAACTTGAGAGTGAACTGCTTGCCCATCTTGCCCTCAGGAATGACCATTCGTATGCCGTCCTTTTCCCAAACTATCTCGGGGCGCGGGTGGCCAGAGGCCTTGCACTTTAGCCGCACTGAACTGTTTAAGGGCTGCATTATCTTTTTGGTCTTCAGCATTTTGCTCGGCTCAGTAAATTGAGGCATTGCTATAATAAACACAGAGAAAGGAACGGATGGAGAGACGACATGCACAAGAGACAGACAGACAGACGGACAGACGGACAAACAGGGAGAGAAAACATGGAGAAAAAAATAGGAGAAATGAAAAAGTGTGGAATAGTTTGTTTCTTAATGTGATGAGGATTAAGATGCTAGAATGGTTTGGTTACTCCTCTACTGGGACTAAAGGTCATGGGTCAATACATGTAAGTAGGGCTCTTGGAATGATTAGGAGTGAAAGGGGTTGTCATTATGGCGCTGAGAGGGGGAGTAACTAAATGAGGAAGGGAGGGTGAGATGATATCTAAATCCAATGACAAAATAAAAACTGAGAACTGACATTGTAACAACTCCTATAAACTCATTCTTTGGGTGACAAACAGACAAACAAATGGTCACTCCGAGACACATGGAAAATGCACTCCAAAACTCACTTCCCAAATGGCTCATTCGAGTGCAAGATTGCCATTTGGCATGGAAAATGCACTCCAAAATTCACTTCTCAAATGGCTCATTCTAGTGCACAATTGTCACTTGGCACGATACATTTTTCAGACCAAAAGTCTTCACAAAAGCACAACAGTTTTAAAGCCAAAAGCTTGTAAATTTGTGCTTTCAATACAGACAAAAAACATGCACTCTAATCGTAAACTATCGCATCTGTGGAAACTGCTGTTGTAAAATTGTGCTAAATTTAAGTACTTTTTTTATTTGATAAGAACTACCAGTTACTGTTATAATGCACAAGATTAATATAACTATTAAAATATAGGTTAAGTGTTATCCTTTTATGGTCAAATGGTCAAATGGTCGAATGGTTGAACAGACCCCAGTCTTGTGACCAGGTCATTATCAAACAGAAAATGTGTCACATGGAATGATGTAAAATAATCGAGTGATGTGAGACCATTACGCACCATACACTACATATTGGACTAATGTCTTTCAAACCACACCGTTTGTTTACGATGATCAGACCAAGAGTACTTCATGCATTGCTGAAGACTGGTCCTACATGTAACTGCTATAAATGTCATCTTGGCTGATTCCCTACATTACTCATAAAGCATACATACTTTACCAACTGTGAAGGCATATAGCATGAAAAAGTTACTTGGAGCATACCTACATTTCATATTTACAATTTACAATGCCACATATTACTGAACATGTCACACTTCCTGTTCTTTAAAACATGTTTAATTAACAACAGCCATTCAGAAATTGAGCTTGCCTTTACAAAGCCAACGTGACAAATTCAAACTTGCTGGACAATAATATTGCAAAGGACGCCAGGTGATATTTTTTTCATCATCCGAATGACAATTACTGCAATGAAGGAAAGACGTTACAAGCACCGGCATCTCAGCAACTAAACTGGTTTACTAACATATTCACACTTTATGCATGCTACTTTCTCAAAAAACGTTCCTAAGGTTTGCCTGACTTAGCAAAAGCTGTTTTGTATGCTAGCAGCATGCTTCCCTCCCTGATCAAAGCAACAAGATGCATTCAAGGCTTGAGGAGAAAGATTTTGATACTACCAAGCATAAAATCAAATGTGAATATGCTATTTAAACCGGTTTATTGACTGCGAACTACAGTAGCAACTGGGAGAAAGGCCTGCCCCGAAACAACTAGCTACAACTAAAGTGAGAAAAACCAGTGGCACAATACGGACACCAGTGACCATCCAACCCTTCTACCAATTGCACCCTTCCTCTCTAATCAGGTGGTCTTCAGTTGTAACGCTGCCATTTTTGCCTTATATTGTTTGGTGTGACAAGACATTTCTGGTTTCACCGACCAGCCACATTCAAACCACTTTTATAATACAATGTTTTGAGATTTTGATCATTCTACTGCTAATGAAAGCAATATCCTGTCAGGGGTCAAACATCCCTTTAAATCCTTTGAGCGCCAGCCTGAATACTGCTATACATGATGTATGTGTATGCCTTATGTCACATTTCATTCATGGCACTTACAAATTTCAGAAGTGATGCAAAAAACAACTGTAATGAAACAAGGTAGGAACACACTGGAGATAAATGTAATTGCTTGGTTCACTGGTATGATTGCTTGTCCCTGGGTTCTCTCAGGTACAGAATAATTAAGCTGCTATAATTCTTGACCAACAGAATTGGAAAAGTATATTCACAAATGTTGCCATGGTGATACTTACTTCCTGTCGTTGTGATTTCTGGTGAGTTGATACTTGGTGCGGCAGCTTCAACTATCGCCTCTTCTATTACAGGTAAAGAGAAAAATAGAGAGAATATGCCATTGAGTGAGTAATGTAATAGCTACTTACAACAAATACATGTTCAGGAAAACATATTTATAAAGGCCACATGTCTATAAAGACCACCTGTCTGTAAAGACCACTGAACTTCAATTCCTACAGAACAGAGTGCATGTAATTACACCTGTCTATAAAGACCACCTATCCAGAAAGACTGCCTCTTGGGGTAGTCTTTAAAGAGAGGTGTCACTGTATATTGTCAGATGCAATTTAATTCACATATTTTAGGAAATATGTAAAAAAATACGAAGTGTTTTACAAAGTTTCCCTCTGAGTTCTATTTTGTGTTTCATGAGATGTAAAATGATCTTAATTGAAATAAGTGAATGATTCAAACTGAAAAAAAAATTACAGTAATTCTAAATAGCAAATGCTATTTCCTGGATAACTTCAGTGATAATACTTCTTTAAACAAATATTGGGAGCTAGACATACCAGAATGAAATTTATGCAGAAGCTGTTATTTGACAACAAAGAATAACTCGCATCCTGATTCCTTCTAAAGCTGACCAATCCCCTTCAGCAAACAGGTGAAAGGTCAGGACAGATGTTGGTAAAAAAAAATATTAAAGGTTCTTCTCCTAATTGAGGTGCTGAGTCAGGATATAAAGAATGTATGTAAATTCAGGGAAAGACAAACTGAGTGGTTTTAGGCAGCAATGTTCAATATTTGCTGAGGAGTCCTCCACCCTCCGTCCCCTGAATCACCCTCACACATTCCTTAATTGCAGTCACTTTCTTCAATGCCCCACACCACTTAACACGAAGTTGTGAAGTCTCTATTCTCCTCACCACCCCCGTCAAACTTTGTCCTTCTCCATTTTCTTTTCACACCTCAACTCAAGAGGAGAGCAACTCATGTCTTTTTTCATTTCCTTCTAACATCTTAACTTAAAAATGGAGAAACTTTGTCCTTCATTTTCTTCTAAGATCTCAATTTCAGCAGAGAGAATCTCTGCCTGCCTTCCTTCGTGTCCTTCTTCCATCTTAAGGAACGTTGTCCTTCTTCTTCTTTAAACATCTCAGCTTCAGAAGAGAGAGAGGGAGAACAGATAGGTATTTGAAGTGAAGGAGAGAAATGGAACATGTGAGAGTGAAAGGCAGAAAGGAGAAAGGGAAGAATGAAAGTATGCAAAGAAGAAGGAGGAACAGCACTTGATAAACATTTGAGATAAGATAGATAAAGTTAAAAAAAATATGGAGGGACTATGTAAAGAGAGACCAAGAAAGACAGAGGGTAATGGGTTTATGCATTGTATACTTGAGAGGGAAGGAGTTTATAAAGATGGATAGACACATAGCGGGGTAGAATGGTCAAAAGGAGAGGACGAGGAGAAAGAGAGCGAGAAAGAGAGTGAGAGTGAGAGAGAGAGAGAGTGAGAGAGAGAGAAAGAGTGAGAGAGTGAGAGAGTGAGACAGACAGACAGACAGAGAGAGTGAGACAGACAGACAGACAGAGAGAGTGAGACAGACAGACAGACAGACAGAGAGAGAGAGAGAGAGAGAAAGAGAGAGGAGAGAGATGATGAGAGAAAGAAATAGAGAGATAAAAAAAGACGCATTAACAGGGAGATAGAGAAGGGAGAAGGGAAACAAGGAAAAGAAGGAAGAAGATTCAAGGCAAGAGGTGCCAAAAAAGAAGTCCACAGCCCTCTCCACACTCCTCTCAATCCCCCTACAAATAAGCCTGGCCATGCCCCAGCCTATGTGGGTTGCATACAAGCCACCCTACAAGCCACAGTCCCAGTCCTTTCATATGTAGATGGCAGCTCTTTTGTCTGCATTCTACACAGACTCTGGCACCCAGAGTGGAGAGGGGCTTAAATTTCGGCCCCTTTTAGAAGTCCTCTGTTTTCCCTTCTCCCATGTTTACTCTGCCTATATCCCCCCCCCCCCCCCCCCCCATTATTCCCCCCCCCCCCTCCCAACACACACTAATGGAGAGGAATGTCCAATCATTTTCCACATTTGGGGGCTGGTTCTGTCTTTGCCTATCATTCTCAAATCGGACATAATCTTGAAGAGAATAATCAATGCCTTATTACAACATCTTCAGTTTGTTACTATTTTGGGGTGTAGCATATTTGCCTCTCACTTTCTCTTGTTCTATTTCTCAATTTTCCTGCTACTATTGCAATAATTCTCTTACAGTAGAATGAAACACTTGTAATAAGTTTAACTAAATAAAAGCAAAAGACAAAGATTGGCAAAAGTTTGAGAAATCAAACATATTTACAAGCAAGTTGTGACTCTTTGAAAATCTTGATCAGTAGCAATGATTTCTGTTCATTTATCACATCAATTAATTTTGTTCTCATGTACTCAGACTCATATGTCAGTAACAGTTTTAATAGTGATGACCATTAAAAATTCCCATCCCCATCCAAGATGATAAAACAAAGAGCATCACTTGTCTACCTTGAATTTACAGAGCAAGATTAATTTAAGGGCATATACTGTACTGGGAAGGCAAAAAAGCCTTCAAAAGGTAGTTGTGAGCAATCTTTTTGCCAATGGTCTTAAATTCATGTATTGACCATTGTAGAAGCTTGCTGAAAGTTATTTGCCCTCAAATGATCCACGTATGGAGTAATTAATGATTAATGATTAAATCCTCAAAATGTTCGGGCCGAACATTTTGAGGATTTGTGATTTAATCACTTTTTAACAGATTTCTCTCACACTTTCACCAATCTGTTTCTCAGATCCTAATGATGTTATTCAAATCAACATATACATCACAGTTCTACCCTCCTTTAATAGTTATTTTTAAGGGAAAGAAACAAGTAATGAATTTGAATATCATGACAAATTGGCCTCCGCTAGTATGAATTGAGCTTCACTTCATATTCTGGAGTAGAAGAGAAAGTAAAGAGCATTGAGAGGGTAGAGTAGAGTGAGTCTACTATAGGGAGCATTTAGTTTAGACAGGGCATGGGGTAGAATGACAGAGGTCATGCAGGGTCAATCCACTGCCAGCTAAACATTGGTTCCTGAACTAACACATCACACCAACGGGTCCTGTCCAGGGGATTCACTGATCCCCTCCACACCAAGAGGTGCTGAGAAAGGGGTGCTCCCCGCGCACCCCTGGTCTTTTGTTGGAGGTGCTGGGATGGGGGATGGGGGGGGGGGGGGGGGAAGGGTACCCACCAAACAGCCTGCAATTACAGCCAATTAGTACTATTGTTGGGTGAGGAGAGGGGGAATTATAAGGCTGAAAACATAAACAAGATTTGATTGGCAATCCTCGGAGAATGCATGGATAAGGCAGTTTGTCTGGGGTGCTCAAGATATATGCTGATTACTTTTGTGATTTGTTTTTCTTTGAAAGACGGACATTTGTGTTGGAAATTTCTTTAAATATTTTGACATCTCACCATTGGTAGTCCTGCACTTCTTTGTCACTGCAACTCTATAAGCAATAGCATGAATGTATGGACAAACAATGTTTGTCTGTACATAAGTATTACTTGGTTAATAAAAGAAGCTTGATTCACCTTGAAATAATTCTTTTCAAAGTTCAGTTGACATTTCTTGGAAAATGACCTCTTTTCCGCACTAACTGTTGGCGCAGTATGTGTCTTCGCAAATTGTTATTAAGTTGAGTATTTATCCATTTTAATCAGAATAGAAATTACCTTATTCATTGAGTCTTCTCATGCAAATGAGATAAGTCTTTATAATATAAGCTTGTACATCATGTGGATACACCCTCAATGTCTTCAGAAATCTAACTTCCTCACTGTAAATGTCTTTCTCTGTCATTTGCATTTGACCATCCAATTCCTTCTAGTCTAACTAGAAGTGTAACTTGTCTAGTGTAACTTGCTCCCTTTTTCCATTTCCTTTCAAGGCAGAGAGTAATAGTCAGTCACTGACAGCAATCATCTGCCGATATTCCATCTGATGATCTTCAGCAAAGAAGATGATGACTCACAAACGGCACGGAGAGATAATCTCTGAAATTTCATATTTCGCCCCCCCCCCCCCCCTCTTCTCCTTCGATTAACAACCCCGAGCAATATGATTGGCTAATGTGACAAAACACACCTTTAAACAACTGCTTGAAATGGGTGAGGTTTTTTTTAAGACGGGCCATGCCTGGCCGGGCTGGGCCGGGCAGGCACACGGGGAGAGTGCAGGGGAGAGTGGCAGGGACACAAAGGGAAGGACATTGTGTGGGAACTGTTTGCACTCATCTGTGTGCCGAGAGGGAGAGGCGGCAAGATCAAACAGCACCAACCCTCCGGCTAGGGAGCAGGGAAAGAGGAGGGTGGGACAAAGAAGAACGGAGGAGAGAGGGAGGGAGGGCAGGAGGGGAAGGAAGGAGAGGGAGATATGAAAAGAGAGAGAGAGAGGAAGAAAAACATAAAGTGAAAGGGGGAATAAGATGGAGAGAAGGGGAGAGAAAGAGAAAGAGGAGGAATATTTCAAGAAAGAGAGGGAGAAAAGGAATATTAATAGAAAGAAAGAAGAAGACACGAGACATAAAAGCGGAGAGAGAGAGATGTGGGTAGGGATGAACATTGTATGAAAGAGAAAATAAAGAGAAAGGAAGAGTGAAAGAGAGAGAGAGAGGGGGGGGGGCACGCATATGGAATAGTATTTCTGCACATTTAAGTTTCAACTTATTTTCAATACACTATTACAGGACAAAATTTAAAACTTCTTCCTAGCAAATAAGCAGGAACTTCACAGATTTCTACTGATTCAGCAAACATAATCATAACAAATATTTCTTACAGAAGGGAAGGTAGGCATGTACAGGGTCACAACTTTACCACTCACAAAACTACACCATGAGTGTTTACTAACTTATTCAATGTGTTTATCTGATCAGGCTTAGAGAGCATAATAATATTAAGCGCTTATATAAAGGACAGTATTCTTACCATTATTATTTGCCATAAACAGTTTCACTACAATATCTAAATCTGTACTTAAATTTAAGAGAGTTTTTTCTTGGGTAGAGGCCCGAGAAACCTAGCAGCCATAAGGTTTCAGTTCAATTATCATAACACCAATGTGCCTCTACCTGTCTGCACAACAGTGCAAAGTACATACATCTCTTCAAATTCAGTATCATTTTTTCCATATTCAGTTCAACAGTTTCATGATGCTCTGAGATTTACTTTGTCATGTTGAAGGAAGTAGACATTAATATATATTTCGGAATCTTGCCTACATTTAAGCTTTGCATCCAAAAACAATCAGGTAACCTTTTTGTCACAAAAAGTGGTTAAAAATGGTTGATCATGAATATGGACAAATTTTGAATATATTATCAATAATTTGTACCATTGAGCTTCAACATTGTACAGCCATCTTACCATTGTGCTTTCTTTTCATGTCACACAAGCCGACTTACTGTATTCGGAGATAACCCATCACTCAGTGACAGCTAAAAGTTTACTGAGTATGCGCTTCCTTAACCTAGACATACCTCCACTCTAACCCCCATATCAAGGGACACATTCCACGGCTGGCTGATTTAGGGGTAATTATCACCCCAATTGATAGTTTTATGAATGTCTGTCAACCCCAGAACCACTTGACAGTAGAATTGGCTTTGGAGAGAGCAGAATAGCTTGTACTTCACATCGCAGAGCCGCACAGACCTGGCTGGGAAATTTACAGCCCCCCTGAAATTTGTGAAGAGCCTTACGACCCTGCAGTAAAAATGTTTGTCGTAAATCAAAACTCTGCTCGGCCACTGCACGTTGATGCCAGGGAGGTTGTGATATTCACGCACAGACAGAAGAGTCAATGGTGAACCCGTAACTGGAGTGAAAAACATATTCATTCTTCTATTTCCAAGCTCCAAACATTGGTGTATCATGAAAATACTTGCATCATTCAGTGGAGGCTAGTAGGCTACTAGGGTATCCAGATATTTACATGCAATATACTAATATTTTTGCTTTAAAGGGAATATACTGTACTGGGTAGACAAATAGGCCTTCAAAAGATGATCGTGAGCAATCTTCTTGCCAATGGTCTTACATTCATGTATTGTTCATTTTTGGAAACTTGCTGAAAGTTATTCGCCCTTATTTGATTCACATATAGAGTAATAAGTGCTTAATCCTCGAAATGTTCGGCCCGAACAATTTGAGGATTTGTGATTTTATCACTGATTACTCCAAGTGTGGATAACTTTAGGGCAAATAACCTTCTGGAAGTTTCTAAAATGGACAATACATGAATTTAAGACCATTGGCAAGAAGATTGCTCACGATCACCTTTTGAAGACCTTTTTGCCATTCCAGTACAGTATATGCCTTTTAATGAGAGAGCATGACGTGGGTGTAATTTCTACATTTTTTTTAAATTTGTGATGCTTTTTAGCATCTTTTCACATAGGAATGCTCGAGTCATGGAGCTATGTGAACATGATTTATGAATCTTTCATGTTAAGTCCATACTTTTCCTAATTTCATTATTGTACCCCATCCCTATCTATTCCACCTCTGCTCCCAAATTGGAGCATAAAAATCACTTCAAATTCCAACAAAAAGGTCTGTTAAGAATGCTTAGTATACCTCAAATCCTTTATCACTGAAATCAAATAGCAATCTTGAAACTAAGTCACTTTCCTTTTGTCATGTTGAGGTTTGTTTTCCAGACATATGCCAGAGCAATCAGGAAAGGAAGGAGAAGGTGAAATTCTAAAGTTCATTACTGACAGCTACCAAGATTACATCAAAAGCGAGAAAAGAAGAAAGTAGAAAAACATAGTTCCTATGGGATCAACAGGTAGCAGTGTATGAGACATGGTCACCACACGTCTCACCATAATTTCACCAGACGCCCCACACATCTGCTGAGCTAATTTAGCATCTCGAATGGAAAACATATTCCTCTTTTTTTCTCTCTTGTTTTCTTTATTCTACAGGATTCGAGACGCATTTGAATGGCAGTAATGACGTAGCCAGCTTTACAGTATACTCAATGGAATGGGGGTGATGACATCTTTCTTCTTCTTCTTCCCTTTCTCCTCTCTCTTTCATCCTTTTTCCCTCTGTTCTTTACCTCTTTCACATAAAACTTTCTTCTGCTCTCTCGTCATCTCTCTTTTGCAGAATTTGGGTTGTTTTTGTACATGTGTCCAACAGAAGGCCACCCAATATAATATTTCCACTGAATGCTGATGTCCAGATTTGAGATGAGTGGCAAACACAAAGAAAGACAACAATACCCTCTTTAAAGAGCTGCTCCTGATTCTCCTGAGGGTGTTTCAGGACTATGCATGGTGTACCCTGAAAACTCAGCTTACATCATCCTCAACATGCCAACACCTGCCTTTAAGAAGCAGTGAATATCATTTATTGGGCCAAATGAAACAGGACCCCATCTAGTAGATAGTTGTGGTTGATCTGAATCATTCGCAAGTCCAACCCCCCCCCCCCCCCCCCTCTCAAACCTACAGTTTCCATTCATATCAATTGCAAGTCAAGTAGAGATCAATTGAATTTTTTTAATGAAGACAGGGCCCACATAAAATGTCGTCGATCCACGACAATCCTGGAAACATTTAATATCATCTTTCATTGGTCTGAATAAACCGGGGCCCAATCTTATCAAGACTTGCAGTTGATCTGAATCGATCGCAAGTCCAATTCCTTATCTCAAATGTACAGAATTTATATCAAGCGCAAGTCTTTAATATGTTTGTGACCAATGGTGACCACAAGACAAAGTCTAGTTGCAAACAAGCATTATTTAAATAAGGCAGGATTGATGCAATTATACTTTTTTTACAAGACAAGGTCCAGACGTAATGTCTCCAATCCAAGACAGTCCTGGAAACATTGTATATCATCATTTATTAGCCTGAATAAACCAGATGTAATGCCAGCAAGCCAAGGGTGACCCTTACCTGTGACGGTGAGGTTGAAGCTGAGGCTGATGCTGCCGAAGCCATTGGTGGCCCGGCAGACGTAGGTGCCCGTATCCTCAATGACCACCCGGCTGATCTTGAGGCCTTCTGGTTTGAGCCTGAAGCGGTCCCAGCCACGGTTGATGGTCACCCCATCCTTCTGCCACATGGTCAGCGGAGGGGGGTTGCCTGTCACTGGACAGCGCAGCTTGACCGTCCGGCCCACCACTGCTTTGTGGATGGCGATCACCTCTTCAGAGATCTTGGGTGGTTCTGCAGGAGGAGAAAGAAGAGGAGGATGGGAGAATGATTAACATTTAGGTTAACAGGCAGAAGAACACCTATTCATTTCAAGACATTATAGAATTTGGTATAGTAGTATAGTCAACATCACATACTACAACTCCATGAAGATCAAAGAAGCGGTCTTTCTTAGAACAGGGGCCATATTCATAGAGGCTTACTAGCCTATTAAGGACTAAAATGCATTCAGGTACATGCATTTTGAGTACCTTGCTTGGCTAGTAATGTTGAATGAACATGGTGGCTCCAGGTCCATTTGCAAGGGTTGAATAGAATAAGCAACAACAACTTGTTTTATTACTTGACTTGATTCTACAAACATGGAAAAACTAGCAATGTTGCATGACAATCCTAATCTACAGAGATTATTCATACTGGATATTCCCTTCTCCATCATGAGTCATGTTCAAAACTATCCAAATTTTTTTTAAAGTTTTAAACCACAAGATATTTTGTCCAGTTCAGCATGAAACACGATGCTTTAGCCTAAACAGCATCTTGTTTCATGCTGAACTGGACAAAATATACCGCGATTTAAAACTGCGGCTCCTTCCCTTTCTTCCCTTTCCCTATGCCAATTCCTTTGAGCTGTAGTGTACATCATGATAAACACTGTGTGTGCTAAGTGCACATTTTGACACCAATAATGCACACACATCTCATTGAGCAGCATTCGATCTGGCAGAGGATGGGTTAAGAAACTTCCGCTTGGATAAATATGATGAAGATCAGACTGGACGCTTGTAAAAATGAGGGCAGAGGACACGTGTTGTTGCGAACTCGTGGCCAAGCTTTCTCGCTTCTACTCTCAAGGCGAACGGAGGAAAAGGTGAATGCACATTCAGCTCCTTCTTCGTTCCTTCATTGATAAAAAAGATGAGTGACAGTAGAGATCTCAATCTATGATAGCAGGGACGGCATGCCCCTAGTGCTATCAGCCTAATGGTAGCAGACATGGCTGAAGGGCATTGATCGCTCGCTGCCCGTATCACCCTAATGGTCACTCATGGCCCGGGCAGCCACGTCTCTCAGCCAGCTTGCCTGATGCGGCTGGTTTTGACAGACTTAACGCAGGTTCTACTATGTTTGTAGGTTGGCCACTGGCACTACTTGCTGTGTTTCCACCCACAGACACTCTTTCTGTGAAACATGACATGATCATAAACCAGTCTCACCATGGAATGGATCATTATCCCATTGTACACATCACTATTCTCAGAGTAAAATAAAATCATTACAACTTCGCAATTATCGACTCCGACATTTTAATTCAATCATTATCATCAAAAAGTTCCTCATGCTGTGATACATTTCTTTATAGATGTATGAAACATAATGATCCAATTTTCGACAGAATAGATTATACACTATCATCCTGTTTGTTTCCACTCGCAGAACTTTCTAGCATAAATCATCGCAAAGTTCCACTTATTCAGTGGACTGACCTGCTGCTGAAACATAAAAAAACATTGGTCAAAGTATTGGTGAAAATATGTACTATGTACACAGTCAGCTTGCCAAGTGGTTAGCTTGTGCATGTGCGAGCATGAATATTCTTTCTTCCATCATATTTGCGAGCTGAATCGGCCCTAGCGACCAGCTTTGCTCCGATTGTGGATTGTGGTTGGCCGTAGGGCCAGGGCAGGAAGAAGTACATGCTACCTTGCTGCAGGCTGATATTTGGTTGTTGTCACTCTCAAGGAAAGGGCTTTTTTTCTCTCTCTCTCACTCCATGACCGGAAATGAAGGAGTGGAGAGCAAGCAAAGCTGTATTTGGGCCTTGTAAAAGGGCTTTTGGTGTTGATGAGATGGCTAGTAATGGGGACATATTTTTTCCATGTTTGGTTTATTATCACAGACATTGTCAAACAGCTTATATCAAACAGATGTACATCTTGCCTTGGATATACTCTTGCGAACAAAATGAAAAAATGAAATTGATTGCAGAGAATGAAAATGTGTACTTGAACTTTTAGATTTTTGAATATATAGATTAGATAGATAATGAGGATAGGCCCACTTTGATTCCTACAGATAGAGAGATAGATAGATAGAGAGAGAGAGAGAGAGAGAGAGAGAGAGAGAGAGAGAGAGAGACAGAGACAGACAGACAGACAGACAGGCAGACAGACAGACAGACAGACAGACAGACAGAGAGACAGACAGAGACAGAGAGAAACAGAGAGAGAGAAAAAAGAGAGAAGGACAGAAGGGGAAAGAACAAAGAAAGAACGTGGGAGATCATAAGAAATTAACAAGGAGAGAGAGAGAGATGTAAAAAGAGGGAGAGAGCAAAATTGAAAGATACAGAGAGCAACAGAAACACAGGAGGAAAGAGAAAGAGGAGATATAAAAAAGCAAGAGACAACACGAGAAAAAGGAAGAGCAAGGAGATAACTTGAAAGGGAAAGTGTGAGAAAGAGAAAGTGAAAGAGAAAGAGAAAAAGAAAGAGAGAGAGGTGGAGATAAAGTGGAAGAGACTCAGATGACAAGATGAGGAATGGAGAGTGACGGGCAAGGTGCAACGTCAACTGCAGCGTCTTAGACTTGTCACTCCCGATCGGGGAATCCTGGTTTGAGTGCCCCGTTACACCCCTACACCGGCCGGCAGGGTCGCCCTAACGGCTAGGCCTGGGCTCAACGACACGCCACCATGTTTGGTATGGCTTCTACCAACACACACTGCCCCATGGATACAGACTACATCACCATGAATGCTGCGCTCTCTCATTGCGACTTGAGCACAAGAGGCTGTTACTCAGAAAATATGTTTTCTACAAATTAATTTCAAGCTCCTATCTTTTTAAGAAAAAAATGTACATGAGTTCAGATATTATTTTTAGTCTATGTAGTCTACATACTTTAAGACAATGTTACAAGTTTCAAAAAGTTCTTAAAAAACAATGCAAATACTCCTACTTGCATAGACTCTATCTTTAAATGTTATTTGGAAGATAAGTAATAAATTGTCATCTTATAATTTAATTATTTCATCGTAAATAAAAATTGACGTTAATACCTTAGAAGAATAGTGTTGGCCTTAAAAAAGGACAATATACCAGTAAAGTTGGGAATTAAATAAATGAGGAGAACGATAAAAGGCTATGGTAAATGAGACAACTGCTATTAACCTTTATTCGATCATTTTATAGGCCCATATTGTGCAACAAATTTTAACGCCCACAGTAATAAATAAGTGTATTAAAAGTAGTTTGGATTATTTATATCAAATTTTTGATCAAGTAACTCACAAAAAAAGTGGCCTTCTCCATTTCTTTTAACACTACATATAACCAAATTATATGTCCTTTTGATGACCACAGGACATTACCGGTTATGTAGCAAAACGACCTATTGAAAGTTATGCAGTCGTTTTCTTTATGCATATCTGATCATTGAAAGTTATGCAGTCATTTTCTTTTGAATGTCTGATCAAGGCCGGCAATCCCTTCTCCCTCGTCTGAACAGACCCTCTCTTCTGTTAGTTTTGCATTCTGTAGGGCATACAAGTCCCGTATCTATGTCCTCTTTATCCACTTCTAAATACACCCTTCTCAGCGTCATGTTGAATCAAGGAGTTACCATCTTACATACAAAGTCCCCTTGATGAGCATCACATAGAGCCAGGGCTAAGACTATAGATATGAGGGAGAGACAAGGATGGTAGCCAGATGACAGGCAGGAAAAGTGCAAAGAAAATTCCGGCCGTCATATTTACATATGTTTCTCTGCAGCCGGGCTGGCATCCCCCCTCCCCTCCTCTGGTTTCTCCTTGTCACATCCCGGTGTCTCCCGCCTGCACAAGGTGACATTCCTCAATATCCCCTACATCATCACTAGGCTTTACCATTGTCACCGTGAGTCATGTCAACTTTTCTGCCAGTCGACCCATCTTCGGTCGCGTTCACACACGCCTCTCATCCTCACTGGTAGAAGTCATCCTTAGCTTTCGTTTTCCACGGACATGAACATCAATATGATATATTTCATCTGACAAAGACCTGTCAGGTACCAATACCTATGACATGTAAGAGCTATGTGCATCAAAAGAGTTCTTTGTGCAAGACTGTACTTCTTCCAGTTGACCCATCTTCGGTCGCATTCACATGCACCCAGGCACCCTATGTCATTGCGGTAGAAGTTGTCTGTTGTGGCGTAGCTTTCCTTTTCCATGTTTATTACATACATTAATATGATATGATATATTTCATCCGCCAAGGACCTGTCAAGTTCCTATAGTAATAACAAGCAGGAATTATGTGTATCAAGATAGATCTTTGTGCAAGTTTGTATTTCTATCAGTGGTCCCATCTTTAGTCATGTTCCCTCAGACAAGTTTGTCAAGTCCTGAGCAAACGTGATGAAGCTTCCGTTTCCCATATTCACATTTCATGTTAAGTTTATAATTTAAGGTCAATGCAATGCATGCAGTGTATGTTCCATTACTTAGAAAACATTCTCAATGCTCACACAAACCCATCCAACAAACCTTTCAAATCAGTGATTAAACGTAAAGAGATTGCCCATAAATATACGGTCTATTGAGTCAGTGGATACTGTGCTGCAAATTTTCCTAGTTCTACAAATTATCTTCAAACTATCTAATATAATTCTGCATAGTTCTACAAGATACCCGGGGTGACGATAGGAACGCTACGCAGCTCCCATCAGTGAAAAAAATACATTGGGCGATTCAGCCCCGAAAATGCTTAAAAGAACCAGGGAAAATGTTAAAAGAGCCCCCAAAATTCCCACAGACCAATGTGCTCAAAAAGTAGCCCCCAAAAATTTTGAATTATTTTTTTCCCTGGCTCCCACCCCATTGAGCCAGTGATTCATGGTCAATGTGAATGGGTCATCTCTGAGCTTGCTTCTGGGCCAGCATCACAGGCTTGAGACCGGGGATGAGCGGGGTATGCCGTGGGTTTACACAGGCTTTGTCTGTCAAGTGCAATACCACATACCCAGATGGCTCACGCTCCAACTCCCTCTCCCTGACACACTGGGCTGCCTACATTGTATCGTAGACGCAATAGCTAGTGCAACACATACATTGTTTGCACAGAGGGATACCAGTTTCATATTTGTACTGGGTCTGGGAATTCTAAGAATAGCAATGAGGGAGAAATATTTCAAACAAACACATTTCTGAAAGGAAAAGATTCTGCACTTTGAGTGACAGTTATTCCTGGTCTTTTTTATTAAGAGCAGTTTGAATGAACTTGTAATATGCACATCTAAATTGGGCATAATCAATTTTCTGATGTTTAGAGTGCATGATGTAAGAAGAAAGACGACCTCATTAGTTGACTGGGTAAGGGAAATGGTTTAGATTCTAATTTGGAGTGTCATTGGAGCTCGGATGAATCGTCAAAGGCCCTAGTTCGTGGGCACAAACCCATGTCAGTTAGTCAGTGAGCAAGCAAGTCTGAAAAAGAGGTCTAAAATAGAGAGACTAACTCTTACGTTTCTACATGCTTTCACTGAAACACAATTGGCATTCAAAGACACTAGTCTAAGGAACAGACAGATGTTTTGAGTAAGTGACTCAATAGGGTCTGAACTGGCAGACTAGAAAGGCCAATTGGTGTAGAGCGCCGGTTAGGACTCATGCTTTGAACAATAAACTGTGATGAAGAATGGTCATTTTCTCCAATCTTATCAGTGAAACTAGGAAAGTGATCCCAAGCTGACAGATGAGAAATGATTGTTTGTAACATTACGGCTAGGAATAGACTGGCTGACTGGCTGCTGCAGATATACAGAGGGCAGAATGGATGGGGAGAGGGATAAATAAACATTGTAAGGGGGGACGAGGGTGGTGGGGAGAATAAAAGGGGGGTTAGTGCGGGAGAGATGGAAGGGTTGAAATGTTGGGAGGGGTAGAGAGGAAGGGGGAGAGAGAGAAAAGGAGAGAAAGAGGGTAGATGGAGGGGGAGGGAGGGGAGAAAGGAATGGTGTTGGGAAGGAACTGGAGATGGAGAGAAATGGATAAAGGGAGAGAAAAATTAACACAGTGGAAAAGAAGAGGAGTTACAGCAAGCAACAGGAGATAAATCGTCACAGAAGATGACAAAGATGATGGGGAGGTGGGAAGCACAAGAAAGAGCAACACATGGAAGAAATAAGAACCAGCCAGCATCAATCCATTTAGACATCTGATCTGAAAAAGCCTGATGGCAGCTACATGTGTAGCAGAAGCATCTGATCCTGGTAGAATCACACGCCACATCCCAGATCTCTTGTGACTTCAAACCCTAATCTGACACAGGCTTCATAGATAGAGCCAGACACAGGGGTTCCCAGCTCAGATCCAACTGCTGGATACACCACAAGTGTATCTAACCTCATTTATCAAATCTGAAGGAATTTGCTAGCACAACAATGCTTGTCTCGTACACCTTATACAATTTGTCTTCTTCTTCTCTTTGTAGGGATACAAAAATACTGGAGATCTGGATGAGCTGATGCTCTAAATAACAAGTCCTAAAAAAAGTTATTTTGATCCAACCTGATGTCTGAAAAGTAAATCCCCCTACACAGATCTTTACAAGACACACATGTAAGTGGGCACAGAAAAACCTATCAAGGTGGTTATGACATATTGTAAAACAGTTTCTGACCAACATATGGACACTTTTTGCTCAATTTTCATATTTTGCCAAATAACTAGCCACTGATGACCAGCTGTACCTGGGGACACTATCACCCAGGAGAGAAACTTTTCCATGCGCCATAACTATAAGGGCACCTGAATCTAGCTTTACCCAGTACTTCTTGAAGTGCCGATTGATATTGAACATGTAAATAGAAACGATGCACAGACATTGTATTTCAATCATTCAGTCATCTGGCCTGTATGGGCTTGAACCTGATTGAGATGCATGCAGTACACAGGCAAGCTCATTCTGTATGCGTAGAAAGTCGGAATCAAATTTAGACAACTGATTTGAGCTGCAGGTCGTTGGCAGTCACCGATGCAAGCAGTGAAAGAAACATGAACTAATCGATGGTGTTGGGGGCCAATTACCTATGCACCCTACTCCTCCCTTCTCCCTCTGCCACCCCTGATTAGACCCCCCATGCGGCTACAGGGGGCATATTACGCACGGAAAGCCCCCCATGCTGTTAAGAACTTGAAGAGTCTTTAGATAATTTCCTCTGCTTTCTCCCTGCATTCAGCATCACCTCATTAACACCCGGCGGCGAATCGATGGAATATTATTCATGACGGCGCGCAGCACAAATCATTACAAGTTATCAGGCCTGGACGTATTTTCTTCCCCCTGAGCAGGCAGTCTTATTGATCGCCCAACCATGTTTCTCTCCAGTCGCAAGCATGCTCTAATTCCAGCGCGTAACTTTGTCGTTTCTCGGCAAAGTCGACTTCGTATCTCTCCATGAAACATGGGGGGGAAAAGTGGAGAGGGAGGGGGTCCGAACACTGCAAGGCATACGGCACTCTCCCGAAGAGGGTACATGGTGGAGGGGGCGGGGGGTTTAGAGGGGGTGTCAGGGAGGGGGTAGGCACACTGCAAGGCACAGGCACGCTCCTGTGGAGGGTAAATGAATTTGGACAGGGGACAAGAAGAAGCTGGAGCAGTAGGCTGTCTGCACATCGCGCCATCGGGGAGTCTAATTGGATTTGTGTGTTGCGCAGCAATTATTTCCTGTCAACTGGGTTAGGTGTGGGAGAATCAATGGGAAGGAAGGCAGTGGCTGCCCCAGCCCCCCCCCCCCCCCCCCCCTTCCTCCGCCCATCTCCTGCACCTCACACAATGGGCCCTGGCACCTGTCAGACAAAAGGCTACGTCTGGCTGAGACTGCCTGCAAGACTGACTGCATGCTGCCACATAACGCTATTAGCAGGCAGGCAGGAGTGAAAGGGGGATGGTCACAGGCATTCAAACAGGAGGGAGAGGGGAGTAGAGGAGAGGGAACGGGGAGGGAGAAGGGGGAGAAAGAATAGAGGTTAGGGAGAAGGGATAGGGAGAAGGGGGAGGGGAAAGGGGGAGGGAAAAGGGGGAGGGGCAATCACCATTTGAATGCTGATCAGGATGACCTAATATATTCAGTTCATATGCAATCAAGAATTCCATCATTCAGTGATAGTATCAGCCTATGTCGCATATATTTAATTTGTTATTTGGGCATTAACTTTATACCCAGGTTATCTTTTGATGAGTGGAAGTCAAAAGGGGCTTCATAGTATCCTTTTTCTTTGCGTCAATCTTCTCCCTAAATATCATTCAAACACTTATCATGTATTACTTCAATGAAACGGGAGTCATCAACAGTATGGCGACTAGAAAGCTGATCTTCTCAGAGAAACGAGATAGGATGTCTCTGATATATCCTTCTCATCTTGTCTCCTGCTGGGTTCTGCATTTGTAAGTTTCCTTTTCCCTTCAATACAACAGTTGATAGGTGACAAGTTCAGCAATATCCATACATTTTTCATGAGCCATCCTTACCAAAAACGGAAACAACAGTATTTGCATAGTTAATGATATGATCATAAAATCCCTTTAAGAGTTTTGATAACGCTTTGCCAGTGAAAAACAAAGGGCTAGCGCTAGTGATTTACCATGTCATGAAAGCATTTGTTATCATTGATCTGTGAATGAGCACCATCCCAACGTGATAATGCCTCCCTTGTTAGTTGTTACACTCTAATCACATTCTATTCCCAGGATAGATGATGCATCCTTTTCACGTGTCTTCTCTGTGTGGGACTCGTCGTCATTCAGTAGAGGGCTATAGAGGAGAGCCGCGATCCCGTGAAGGGGGGACTCTATCCGATTACAGATTCTTTTTGACAGCTTTCCCATCATGCCGAGCAAAATATTGGCAATCTGAGAGACACACGGTCACCCGATCCCCGAGACTTTCTCAAGAGCTACAGAGAGGAGTCTCGCTTTTGCCGCATCACTGGTGTTTCATTTGTATTCAAGAGCACCAGTGATAGCTCAATCCAGACCCGAGTATGTGACTGGTTCTCTACATATCATTACAAGGCCCGAGATGTCGTGTGTTTGTGAGCGGGGAGCTCGTCTGTCGGGGATCGCATCCCGCTTGCGAGCACCAGCCCCCCTCCAGATATCTTTGGGGTTTGGTGTCTCCGTGCAGCGGCGGCGATATCGTGCAAAACAAGAGCGAGTGAGAGAGCGATAGTCTTCAACCGGCTAAATTAGTGCTGTGAAATGTGAGCAGTTCATCCTCACAGTTCCCCCCTTGCATCTCTCTCTCTCTCTTTCTTTCTCTCTTTCTCTCTCTCTCTGGCTAATAAGCCGGTTGGAACATCTGGCCCTGTAGGCGAGAGCCATCACCAAATCACTGTATAAAGGAAATGGTCTCCACCCATCCCTACCCCATCTACCACCTCCATCTCATCTCCCCTACCATGCATATTTCACACATTCCCTTTTTATATATTTTCTTGTCTCCATCCATTCCACACCCCCCACCCCCCTTTCCCCCTAATGTCATTACCCCCCGACCCCCCCCCCCCCCCACCCCTCCTTACCTCACTCACAGACACATACTCCATGTTCTCAGCTCATATTCTTTCTACTCATCTTCCCCCTCTCTATATTTGCCCTTCCCTTTTTTGGTCCTCCCCCCCCCCACCCCCACCCTCTGTTAATCTATAATAAATAGTACATAATTATTCATATTTGCATTTTCTCCTGTGGTATATCTACCCAACTCTCCACTGTCTTTCTTCCACTGACATCCCAAATGCAAGGTGTTTCACTATAACCTATCCAGGGATAACCCTTGGCTAACCATTGATTTTCTTATCCATTTACCACCAGGTAAATTTATATCAATTTCTGAACTCCTCCAATCCACCCCCCCCCCCCCCCCCAATCCTTAACCACAATGTAAGAAATAGCAGAATAGACTAAAAAAAGATCAACATTTTTAGCGGAGTATAGTAGCTTCAATTTGTTTGGGGAAATTTTGCCTGCCTGCCCCTGTGACTATGGTGGCTCGGCTATGCCATGTGATACACACCACGCACCCTGTGAGCTAGCAGAGAGAGGGAGAGAGGGTGAGAAAAGGGAGAGAGAAAGGGAAAGAGGGGGAGAGAGAAGGGGAGAATGAGAGGGAGAGAGGGGAGAGAGAAAGAGAGGGGAGAGGGAGAGAAATGTAAGAGAGAGAGACAGGGGAGAGAGAGTGGGGGGAGAGAAATGTAAGAGAGGGGGGGGGGAGAGAGCGAGAGAGGGACAGAGACAGAGTGAGAGAGGAAGAGAGAGGGAGACAGGTAGAGAGAGAGAGAGAGGAAGAGAGGAAGAGAGAGAGACAGACAGACAGGAGAGAGAGAGAGAGAGAGAGAGAGACAGACGGACAGACAGAGAGGGTGAGAGGGTGAGAAATGTAGAGAGAGAAGTGGAGAGTGCCTTTTATCTGGCTGCAAGCTCCAGGGCTGTAACTCAAGAGCTGAAAATATAGATGCGGATTTAGTTTCCGAACTCAAAACTCTCTTCTCTCTCCCTCTTTAGTCTGCCCCCACCCCCACACATTCTCTCTTCTTTCCTCCCTTCCCTCTGTCATTCATCTCTCTTTCTATTTCTATTGCTCCCTCTATCACTCCATCCTCTTACATCCTCTCTACCTTTCTGCTCTTCTTTACTGGCCTATCCAACCTACTTCCTGTTTGTACCCGTGTTCTCTCAGTTGGGCTGTGGTGTTTTGTATAGAGGAATATGGATAGGGAAAAGGAAACGAAAAGTGAGACAGAAGGAGCTGAAAGACGTTAAAGAAAAGAAAGAAGAGAAAGAAGAAGAAGAAATACAAGACTTTCCAAAAGAAGGAAGAAGCACAAGAGGACCACAAAATAGAAGCAAAGATATAGGTAAAGAAGATGGAGAAGAAAAATTCATCACAAAAGGTCAAAAGGATAGCTTTCTTCACCTTATATCATACAAATTAATGTTGATTCATTTTTTAAAGATCATCCTGTTCATCAACTGCAATCACGGCAGGGAATGAATTGACCTATTTCTGCACCAATGAATGAACTGAAAACAACTTTCTCAAGACGTTTTAATAAGACAATCCATCTTCCTTTCTGCCACTCTGCACACATTACCAGCTTCTTCCTTGCGATGCCAAAAATCTTTAAGATTCAACCCACACAGCTCATGAATAGAATTTAACCATTTCTCCTCTGGACCCATCTCCCCATCTCCTCCCCCACACCATCTTTTCACCTTTCCACCTCTCCGTCCCTCCTCCCATCGATTACTCCTCCCTCGCCGTGGTCTGTTTTCCCCCAGACCTTCCACACCGTGGATGCAAACAAGCCGAAATGAACATCAGCCGACTGGCCGGCCTGTAACCAATTCGCCACAAGCCCGCGTCTAATGAAGTGTTTTACTTGGTCGGTCGAGATTACACCTCATCAGGTTTCTCCGCACGTTTCATTAAATTTGGGCGTAATCAACTTTAAAAAGAGGCCCCCTTCTCTTTAAGTTGGTAGGAGGAAGCACACATGTACACGCATGGCCACATGTCTGTTTGAAGTGGTCCAGAAGCATTGATTTGTTTGCATCAGCTCTGCTTGGTCTTCTCCTCCCTCATCCCACCCTCCCTCACCCCCCCCCCCCCCCCCCCCTCATCCCAAGGCATCATCATGCATTCCATTAGCTCTCAAGATGTGTTAATGCTCACAAGTCAAACTAGGGGATTGGAGCTTTTTAACCTCAATGCTGGTTGGGGGAGAGGACAGGTAAGAGGATAGGGGAATATCAAACCACAACTGCTCAAGATTATTATATTCCTGTCAGCTGGTGTAAAACAAATTTCTGTATTGTCAATGTTTCTCTAACCCAAGTAGTGAAAGTGATGTTTACTGAAATATTCATATATTTTGAGTAGAAGTCAAGAAGATACTGATCATAGCCTGTCATTGGTTATTATTTGGCTGCAGTATATTTTGTGAAAGAAACACTTTTCACCATTTAGACTTGACACTATTCATGCTTCTCTAATATTTGGAACAATTCATGAATAAGGAAACACTGTACATGTAAAGCAAAAAGAAAGCTTTATGAAATTGTTGATATAAACATAATATACCATGCATTGTGTGATACACCATATGGTAGACTTGTTATTCATAATATCAACAAACTATCTAAACTATTACTTCTTCAATGAATAAGTGATAAATTGGTTAATAATACTTGAATTAACGATAAGGTGGTGAATATTGAGCGATCAGTAATTACGCTTCTCCACAGGGCTTCCCATTTCATAACAATCTCTGTAAAGCATCATACCCGCTCTTCATTCCCTGGTATGCTGATCATTCAGATAGGGAATCACAGAACTGCAGGCTTGACTGCACGTATTTGCTTTGGATAAAGAAGAGGAACCACACCTCATTACACCTTTCCCTTCAATCGACCGGTCCCATCTATTATCCCCAACAGACAAACCAACCAGAACAACATTCACAACAAAATGCCTAATGCTACTTGACACAAAACTTGACTTTATAATGACAAATGACAAGTGAAAATGTCACTTTTTGTTTGATTTCGCTGCTGGAACCCAAAGAGCCATGAAATTGCGGGGCGGAAGCACATTCTTCATTCGCCATGAGAATCTTCTTACGCTAGTAGGCGGAGGAAGTTTCTGCTATCCTAAGCAATGATCATGCCCTAGAGCCCCTGAACCACTCTGCTCCATTTTGATCGTTCAGGAGAGATCAGGGTCCGCATCTGATATTGGAACGGGGCCTGAAAGGTTACCGGTTTGAGAACTCTGTAACATCTCCCTCAGTCATAATTGAAAGAATATCGTTTTAATCCTGAAAATTCTGTTCTTACCCAAGAAAATGCATTTTTTTGTTAGTGAAGGAGAAGAAAGAACACATTTTCTTGGTTTAATCTTTCAATAATGCACAAAGAACTAGAAGGGACGATTTACATGTAAATGTACACACACTTGCAACACAAATAAAACAGAGGGCGGGGTGGGGCAAGATTTGTTGAACACAGTTCCGGAGGGCCACAAAGTTTCAACTCTACCATCAAAACCGCAACTCCGACCACACAGGCAATTATCATCTTCTACCTGACTGCCTGTTCTTCCCTATCAACACAACCTCCTGCTCACCTTGTTATGGGAGGCACAGCCCATGAAACAAGCAGTCAGCCAATTACACAGGCAACAAATATAAGAGTTGAGTTCAAAAAGGAGCTAAATCCACTTTAAAATATTAAAAGGAAACGGTTTCTTAACCTGTATTTGTAGAGGTGCCTATGGAAAGCTGAACTTAGAAGGTGACAATAGTTGGTCTTACTTGTTTAAACAATCTTTTACTCGTACTCCACCAAAAGCTTTCATGTTTCTCATTGTGCTGAAACTAATAACCTCAATTTTTCATATGCATGGATTTAGTTCCTTTTGAGTGCAAGCTCTTAAAATGCACGTAAGCGCCCACACTGCCACCGCCCCATTCGCAGTGAATGGCTTCTCCCTTTGTGTGCCAAGTGCCAATCATTGTCAACTCCGATGAGGCAGGAATTGCAGGCAGGTAGCAATAATAGTTTTACCTATTTAGGCAGGGGTGTGGGGAGATTAGCGCTGAATGTAGAAAAATAAATAAAAGATCCAGCAGTGTCATTCATTATACGTGTGTGTGTGTGTGTGATGTGATGTGATGTGATTTGAGTGGGAAAATCGTTCCATTGATAATAAGCCGCTTTCGTCATGTTTTCACAACTTTATCCCTAACTCCATAGCACCCCGTTATGACATTCACCTGTGTGTAGTGATTTAGCTTCAATTGGTGGAATGCACTCTGTATCTATTAGGTTGTTGGTACTCGGACAAAGCTGGGACAAGCTTTGGGGTTACCATTAGTAATGTATTGTTTGAACGTGTATAAAATGAGAATACATAACGAAAGTGATCTATTAGAGCATTGTCATGGTGTTTGTAATACCACACAATGTACATTATATGCTAGGTTTACATCAACAAATAGACTAAAAGGAAACATACTAGGTGAACTTAAATGATTTCTTGGAACAATTGGTGTTATGGCAGAAGGAATTTTTCTTCCAATACAAGCATAAGTCTGGACAAGTCAATCAATAGTGTTAGAATGGACAGATGGACAGATGTTGTTGTGCTGAAGTTTCATTCATTTTGAAAATAAATCATGGTGCATTTTACTCCAGAACAATATAGGAACCTAATATATCCCATTGTCCAACACAGACACGAACTGCTCCTGTCCTTACATCTACTTTAATCCAATTACTTCTTATTCTATTAACAGCAGATAACTGATAGTATTTCATTCAAATTCATTACCTTTCAGCCCGCTGTACCCTGCATCTTGTCACTCACCGCAATCCCATCCCATTCAGCCACAGTGTGAATTAATCCACTTACAGAATGTACCATACCATACACATGTATCTCTCTCTCTCTCTCTCTCTCTCTCTCTCTCTCTCTCTCTCTCTCTCTCTCTCTCTCTCTTTGATCAGCGCAATGACATTGAGTGGTAGCTCAGTAACTCAATTACATCTGCGATCCTCAGTCATGATGAGAGAGGATCTGTGTGGCATGAAAACATTTTCTCTAACCCCCGACACCACCGCGCCGCCCCCACCGCCTGCCATCCGATCCACAGACAGGGGAGCGAGGTGATGGCTCTATCAGAGCCGCTTTCAGATTAGCCAAACAAGTCTCTGCTTGGGAGGTTGCCAGTCCGAGAAGGACCGCAACAATACACTGTCTCATTTCAGATTAAAAGCCCTATCCACATTGGTTTATTAGACGGTTTCAGATTGACAAGACATGATTGCGACAAGCACAAAATGAACACGTTCACATCCATGCCATGCCACATCGATCTAAGACTCTCTATTCAGTAACACTTTAATGGCTTCACATCACAGGTACTGACCACATCAACTGTGTCACAATATAACACCACTGTTTTTAGTCAGACAGGATCAAAACAATTATAAAAAAAATACAAGCCCAGACTACAGCACAAGCAGAGTGTTTGTCAATCAATCACCTAAGGAAATTGACAGCACTCATATCCAAGCACGTAACCAATACACTGCTCCATGCACCATCTCCACACTGCTTCCTGGGTGCAACATAGTTTCACAACAACAGTAACAGTAACCAAGGAAATGGATAATTGCCCTTGAACATTCCAGCTCTCACCCCTCAAGCTGAAACAATATGTGTAGATTGACAAGAATAAGACAAGGTCCTGACAAGAATACACAATGATACGCATTTTAGTGCAGTGTGAAAGGGATTGCAACAAGAAAGACATGGCCCTGATTAGAATGTACGATACCACATGTACGTGCCGAGTGTGAAAGGGGATTCCGACGCAACAGCAACGGGTCATGAAATTATCACCTCGCACTGATGGGACGGGATCAATTTACAGGGCGGCTGGGGATGACATCACAAATCAAACGCCAATTACCCGTCCATAAAGGTGCGTCCCGCTCTGTCAATCACCTCTGCCCTGCCAGGTTCAAGTCCTGCGTTCAACACAACGCACAAATCAAGCATCTACTTCACCCCGTAATAGGGACAATAATTGCAGGTCCTGACACACAGGGTACATAGGCAATAAATTTTGTTGCAGTGAAACCGTAATGCACTTAAGCATCATTATTTCGCAAGTACTGGTATGTTGGATTATTTAGAGGTGAGGGTTGCAATAACCTGATAGGTATGATGCATTTCAGGTATTTCTCAAAAACAAACAAATGCACTCAACTTGTTTTAATCCTCTCAGTACTACTGATATGGAGATGTATAGTAAGTCAATTCTTTCTTGTAAGCCTGGTACTGAGATATTTATGTTTCTTCTCACTTTTAAGATTCTGTTGTATTTGCTCAGACCATAATTGGTTGCTGGCAGACCCATGTGATTCCCATTTGTATAAAAAAAAAGTTCAAGCTTTGGGCACCTGGAGAACACCTGCCCACTCCCCAGGCAAGATTGTTGGTTTTTAGGTTAGAACAGCTCCTATTGACTTTGAGGCTGTTCTTCAGCAAGTCAACGTATATGATATATACATGGTACAATTCCAAACAAGTCAAACCACCACAATTAATCAACACTAATTTTCCTCTTAAAGTTCATTCCTACTTGATATATGTTGGCTATAGATTAACACAACTACCATTTCCCCGGCCTTGATATTGCTGTAGTCTGAAGCAATATTTTGAAGATCTGATCTCCAGTGTATTCGGTAAGTCTCCAATATCCCTGTGCGTCCCTTCACCCCAATTGACATGCTGAGTGATGTAAACGCTCACCACATTACCCATGTCAGACAAACAAAAAAGATTGAATAAGCTCATCGTGTACGTCCCAGGGGGAAGAAGAGGTCTTCTATTTTCTGCTCCCCGATCACCCATCACCACAAACGACTCCTAACGCAGATTGACATACCCCCTCCAGTCATTTCAATGCAATGATTGGTAAAAATGGAAGAGGCAAGAGACTCCAGAGAGAGAGAAATCTAGCGGGGGTGAATACATGATAAAACGTCAACTGCAGGAAATTGGCTCGTCATTTGGTGGACTAATGTTTTCATAGGACGCTGCGGGTGCCGTAGTGAGGTCGGTGGGGAACTGACAAATCGTTGGATTGGCTTCTCAGGGAGCGAGGCATGTCGTACAAGCCACGTCCCACGCTATGAAATATGAAAAGTCAATAATTCCCGGTGTGAGAGGCCACCGTCGACAGAAATGCCGCAGGTCGGCCGAGAGCGACGCGGGACTCCGCCGCGCCGCCTCTCGGCCCGCAGATGTCGGCTCTGCTTGGGCACGACCCGGGGAGAGACTGGTTGGTCGTTGTTTCTCACGAGAGCGGTGAAAGGGTTGTTGCAGCATGCTGGGCAAGGGATGCTGGGAAGGGGATGTGGGCAAGGTTTGGTGAAGGCCTTGGGTTGGGCGGCCCATGCAGAGACGTATCCCAGAAGGCAATGTGGCGGCCAGATTTCACCCTGCATGTCTCAAACATGTGCACTATTTAAAGAACTCACTGTGAGTATGAAGATGAATTTATGTTGAAAATCAATGACTTACCCTCGAGTAAGATGTAATATGATAAGACATGAAAAATATTGACTACATATCATATGTAACGTCTGTGGACATATGTACTATTTTAAGAAGTTACTAGATGTATGTACTGCAATAACCGAATAGATAATACATCTTGAAGTAAGAGAGGATGTCATAAAAAGTTCAAATGATGCATTCCACATCAGTGGTCCCTTACCACTATAATATGTATGATGTCTAAAGATGATTGAAAAAAGGCTGTGGTGATTGCGCACACGTGTATGGTATGATAGCAGAGTTAAAGTCCAAGAAAGGTTTACAATATGGAAGCAAATCAAATGGTACATCAGCACATTGTGGTGCAACTCTGCAACTTGATTCATAGATATTTCCCCTGGGTACTATCATGCTAATCTCCTTCCCTCCACACCCGTCACGTTTACCTCAACGCTTACAGGAGCCCCGTAACGGCAATCTACCCTCCCCCAATACAGCGCACCCTACGCCCAAATGCGCACCCGTTGAAAGAAGAAATTCCACAACCATGTCTTGGTGTCACAAGTATACCCCTCACTTGATCAATTTCATAGCCATAATTTGCGGGATCAGAGGACCACAGACAGAAGAAAGGGGAGGAGGAGGATGGAATTCATAGCTGGATCAATTGTCTTGGGTACGTTTCGTGCAGGCCAGTGTTGGTTTTCATCAATGCCTCGTTTCTTTCTCACCCCCCCCCCCCCCCCCCTCTATCTCTCTTCTCTCTTCTCTCTCTCTCTCTCTCTCTCTCTCTCTCTCTCTCTCTCTCTCTCTCTCTCTCTCTCTCTCCTCTTTGTAGGGGTAAACTTTCGTCATCACAAATTGTTGACATGCTGCTTACTTAGGTTTCACACCAGCCAGGCCACTAGAGAAATCCACCAACACGTGTCCCAGGAATAACTAGTCTACACAAACAGGCAGCCTGATCATCTAGACCAGTGAAAAAATTACATGCTTGCTCATGGCAATTTACCCCATGCAAAAGCAAATGAGCAACTCAAAAAATAGCCCTTTGCTTTTCTCATAGAATATAATCTAGACTGCAATGAAGTTTGTAGGTCTTCTATTTGACAGTGTAAGGCTTATAATGGAGCCCCTGAAATTTTTTCACCCCTAATGAAAATGAAGAAAAATAGGAGGAAAAAAGTTCATGACAGAATGTTAAAGGTGAGTAAGGTAAGGTAGAAGTTGCTGGTATAAAGTAGACTATAGTATTATCCTCTTGCATTGCTCATTGTTTAACAATTAATAAAGATTAAAGTCTTAGGACTGGGATGTGTGTGAATAGAATTAAACTGTTTGTCTTCTAGTTCTTCTCACTACAGGGTAGCTCAATAGGTTTAAATGTAGACAGCTCTATTTGGGGCTTTAAATTTCAGTAAATCACATACTTTTCAAAGAATAGGGTATAGGTGTTTTCCAACAAGTAACACATTTAAAGATCACGAGTAACAAATCTATAAAAACATCTGCATTTTGTAACACAAAAAAGACCACACTTAACTCTAAATTGAGCATCCAAAAATATTTTAATTGATACAAGTTAAGCCTGTGGTACACATATGTGTAGTATGTGGGATGCGTGTGGGGTAGCTATGGCAATTTTTCATGTGATGCGTCTTTTATTTGTTCAATTTGCTCAGGCGTTTTATCCACTTTAGAACCAGATTCTGGCTAATCACAAATAACAAAGCATTCCCTTCATTTACACGTAATATTAGGAAACAGTGTTTTGGTATTCATATCCACAAACAATCTCACCATTAATGCATAAAAAATTCTGATTGTAGCCCAGAAAACCGGATATAAACACCGTTCTCACTACCATAGCTGGTAAACTTCACAACCTGGACTGCTGGCAGCACAGACTACCACCATAGCAGGGTGCTACCCCCTTCTAATAGGAAAATTGGCCCTGTATGAGGCATAGTTCCCCCATATGAGACCCAGGGGGGTCATATTTCACCCCCTCTGAATAGCTTACACTGAGGCACACCAGCACCTTTCACACTGGGATAGCAAATAGTACAAAAACATGTTTCGGTTTATACCACAATTATTTGGTTTCACATACCATATAGCTTGAGTGTACCAGTTGTGTGCTCAAAGCTGGTGGTTAGCACAATTCCCACAAATTGCAGTTTCTGAACTTCCTTTCCTTGTGGCACTGTCATTCAAACTTGAATTGACATGAAATGACTACTGGTTGAGGTACCACCACATTTGCATAGATGCTTAATGCATGATTGATAATCCACACCATTTATAGAACTATGACATATTGACATATAATACAATGTAAATGCTGATGAACACATGAATATCATCCAGATAACATCACATTATTGCACGAGAACAGATACAGATACAACATGCTTTTTCAAAGGCATGTTCAAACTTCCTCATTTCTTTCTAACTCTTAATGTGCTAAATGCGATTTCATTCACAAGTAACACACACAAATCACATAGAACGGTAGTTAATCTGGCAGTCAAAGGACAAAGTCTTATAACATATAAGGCAACCATTCTGATCTGTGTGGTTCTTTAAGAAATCATACTTCTAGACGCTGTTTGGTGTGCGTGTGAAAGGGGAGTTGGCAGCCTGTCCCTGGAGGCTCCTGACAGGCCTGACCCTGCCAGCCCTCAGACTCATTCCTCCACCAAATGTTTAGTTAAGATTTGCCCAGGGTCAGAGGTCATGCAGATCATGTGACATCCAGGGGTTTGCCTTGCCTTCAATAAATACACCCACTTCTCCTCTGTCTCTCTTCATTTTCTTCCTCTTCTCTTCTCTTTCTCTTCATCAATCTCTCTATTCTTACTCCCCCTTAATTCTCTGCTCTCTTTCTTCCTTTCGTTCTCTCTTCCTCTTCTTTAAATCTATATCTGTCTAACTACCTTCCCCTCTCTTTCTTTGACATTCTTTCTCATCCTGTCTGTATCACTCTCCTGTTTCCTTCTTATCTCTCCCTCTCTCTCTCTCCTTCTCTCTCTCTCTCTCTCTCTCTCTCTCTCTCTCTCTCTCTCTCTTCTCTCTCTCTCTCTCACTCGCTTCAGATTTTGCCCTCCACGCAGATTCCCATACTTCCCATTCATGCCAGCTCGAAGAGTCCTGTTCATCTTTGCTTACTCTGGGGGTTTGCCTTCTACACACACATCTATGATAGATCCTCACTTTGTGTTCCTTGTTTACTCGTCAGTGATGCAAAGAAGCTTTTCTCTAAAATACCAAATTCTCCACTGAACAAAGTTCACTTTGACCATGGACTTTCTACCACTCCATCAAGGTATTTTTGATTCATCATTCTCAAACAGACCCCTGAAGTTTTGCTTGTTTGAAGATCTAACTTGCTTCAGTCCTATACTAGAGCCCTTCTAGATTTACTGTGACTAATAATTTACAGTTCGTGGGGAAGGGAGAAACAGTCTGAATAAAATGTCTCCCAATTTGATTCCCTCTGACATATCTCTTGTCTAAATCAAATAAAACCATCTCTGCTTTGTTATGAGTGATATAAATCGTGCCTTCACGTTGGGAAGGATCTCAGGCAGATTGTTTCAAACCCTTTATCCACTTGTCACTCACATGATACACCATACTCGGTCATAAGTTCATCATTCTTTGAGGTTCTGATGCCGCTGATAAAAACTCGGCTCATCAGACGAAGCGCACACAAAAGTTCCATGCTTGGGTAGGTAGGTAACCATTCCTTTATGAAAAGCCAGCACCATTTCTGTTTTATCTCACAAACATCTGTCACCTTTGTGCCAAAAAACAAACATTCATTGAGAGGTAAACTTTTTATATATAAAAATATTTCCGCAGCTCCACAGGCACTGCTATCTGTCTGCACATCATGCTCGGAAAGATTTATGGTTCTTCGAGGAGACAGAACCAATTTTCTGGCAAACGATGCAAATAATTGTTTCAACTACAGAAGTGTAAGCACTGTCAATCTCTCCCTACCCTAAATTATTCTCTCGCGCTCTTTTTCCATCCCCTTCCTATACATTAGCGAGCTTTGGGTTCTTTTCGACTATTACCATTGTCTACACTACAGCTCAAAGGAATTGGCATAGGGAAAGGGAAAGGGAAGAAAGGGAAGGAGCTGCAGTTTTAAACCGCAGTTTATTTTGTCAAGTTCAGCATGAAACATGATGCTATTTAGGCTAAAGCATCATGCTTCATGTTGTACTGGACACAGCACTGTTTTTTTAATTTTGCTAATGTTTGCATCATTTCGGATATGAAACTTTCCAACTCTTGTTGAATGAGACATTAAAAAGGGATGAAAATAGCTGTTAAATGATTTCAAACACTACACAAACTCCACTTCAATGCAAATACACACACACACACACACACACACACACACACACACACACACACACACACACACACACACACACGTGTGCCCTTTCTCCCATTATCATTTGTGACCTTAACAAAATCGTGACCTACTTCAATCCTGCTCACCCACAGAAATCATGGAATAATGAACACTTGATCCATTCACCCTTGAAAACCAATTGACAAATTAACACCCTCTCTCATTTAAAATACAACAGCCCTCCATATTGCAACACTTTCCATATGGAGGACATTCTAATAAGGTGTGTCTCAATCAGCACGAAGTTGACAAAATAACCACCACGTACAGGTGCATAGATTTTGTGATATAGGAAACTAGCCCGAAGTTGACATTATTGTCCCTTCATCAGCCTGAAACGAGCAAGCATTTGGCTATATTTTGCCCACCCATGTTGGGGTTGATTATTAGCTCTTTTTTCTGATCCATTAAATAAGCCCAAAAGTGAAATTGTGCCCTCATCAGCCCGAAACAAGCAAACATTGCACTATTTCTCCCACCAGTGTTGGGGATGAAGAGCCACCAGTGGTAACTGTTACGTAATATACCCCTTGCCCCTTGTACACTGTTGTCCACGTCAAGCTTTGCAATCTCTGGCTAGATTTCATCCTGTAAATACAGTCCACTGAATATTTTAAAAATGAGCTTGTTATTTCTGCAGGAATACTTTTTTCATTTACAAGGGCTCATTTTTGGGCAATGCGGGGGCCAAATCACCCAATGCACCCATGTATTGTTTTCACTGGGCTATTGTAACTTATCCTAACTATCAATTCAATAATGTTTGCGTCCTTTTAACCTATCGATGATAAAACTAGTTCAGGTCAAACCAATCGTGCCTTTAAATACATCTCCAACCATTTCAGCCAACTTGGGTCTCATCAATCAAGCTTATTGTGTAATGCTGAATGGAAATGTCAAGCAATCCCTATATATCTGTCATGCTTCTATGCCCAATCACCCATATCACTGTATAGGGAAAATGCTGTGAATGACCTTCAAATATCTCTCGACAAATGTAATCTTACGTCAGTATAACAAATACAGCTCTCTCAGGTAAGTTTTTGTACATATGTTTGTATATTATGTGCACACCAATGTTTCCATCTTTTGAAGCAGTGTAATATAAAATTGAAAATACATCCAAAAGTCAAACTTTCAAGTTTTAGAAGCACTGCGAAAATTACAATGATTCAGGAATCTAACAAAATTGCTATTATTTGTGATTATATAATCCTACAAAAATATTGAAAAGCAGATATATGGATCAGCTTTTATCGAAGTGTAATGACCTATATTCTTTTAAGTCTACATTGCCACCCCCATCCCCAACAATAAAATGGAAGAAAAGCAGAAGAAAAGGTCTGTACATCTATTTGCACGATTGAGCTTTGCTTGATCTTTATCGTTCAGTTGTACAAAATTCTTGCACTCCTGTATGTGTGGTCACAACACAACAATGACATCAAAGCCTACCACCTCCCTTTGATGTACCCACCAGAACAATGGAAGTATTCATCTCAAGGAATATCATGGAATTGTAAGTGAATCCAATCATTCAAATGTGTATTAACTGAAGTAGAAAATTGTCGCTTTTGCCACAGTACAATACATGAATTGTTAACTGTTAAAAGAAAAATGCACAATAGTCTCAGAGATATTAGTTGTTAACCACCCAAAAGCTGGAGAAGATGGTAAGAGCTGATTATATTGTTACCAGCAAAAATCTCTGTCTGGATTGCAACCAAAAAATTACTTTTTTTCTTTCCAGGGCTCTTTTTGGAGAAACTTAAAAATTTTCCAGGGCTACTTTTTCATTTTCCAGGGCTCTTTTTCCACTTTCCAGGGCTACAATTTCTGGAGCTATTTCGCGTTTTTTTTATTTTTTTTATTTGTGTGTGTGTGTGTGTGTCAGGCGCGTACGCAGGATTTTTGTAAGGGGGGGGGGGGGTTACGAGAAGTTGATGAGCATGGGGGGTGGGGGGTGGTAGTGGTGGGTTTTGGAGTGTTTTTTCTTTACAAATTTCTCCATTCCGTCAAGTCTCAAACAGTGCTCTTAGTGGGTGGGGGGGGGGGGGGGGGGGGGTTCAGCCAAAACAAATTTTTAAAAATGGAGGCGAAAGAGGAGGGGGGGGGGGTTTTGACCAGAAAAAAAAACGAAAAGGGGGGGGGGGGGTTAACAAATTAAAAAGTTGATTCAGGTTAAATACTTCATTGGCGTCAGCGACTCAGCTCAGTCAGAGCCAGGGGCATAAACGTAAACATGCACAGTACATACGGTACGGTAAGTACAGATTGATATATATCTTGTAATCTAAATTTAAGATTTGATAAATGTTATGTAGATCTAATGTAGTTGAATCTTGAAGATTTTCAATGTCAAGGAATATGAAAAAAAAAAGCACGGCAAACTGTGTTGCCCATGAATGGTCACAACGGGATAGTCACAATCAAACAATAGCTCTCCCGTAGTTACGGCCGCCTTACTAGTCGGCAAACTGGTATGCCACAGCAGCTGCCATACCCGTTTGCAGACTAGTAAGGCGGCCGTAACTACGGGAGAGCTATTGTGACTATCCCGTTGTGACCATTCATGGGCAACACAGTTCGCCGTGCATTTTTTTTCATATTCCTTGACATTGAAAATCTTCAAGATTCAACTACATTAGATCTACATAACATTAATCAAATCTTAAATTTAGATTACAAGATTTATATCAAACTGTACTTACCGTACCGTATGTACTGTGCATGTTTACGTTTATGCCCCTGGCTCTGACTGAGCTGAGTCGCTGACGTCTGACTATGCTATGCATAGCATAGCACTAGCAGCTTGACGGCCGAAGTTTTTAAGCTACATGTGTAGTTTGAAGTTTGAGAAAAACATGGATAAATTCCTGGTTCGAGCGGCTGTGCGGGAAGCCGAAAACTTCTTTGCTTTAGTCGTACCGCTAATGAACGGGTCATTAGATGCTGATCCCCTGTTGTTTCCGCTCGAACCAGGAATTTATCCATGTTCTTCTCAAACTTCAAAGCTCGCCACAGAAGCATTCATTATTTATGTACCGCGTATGCTTTGCATACACTACACAGTACACGTACGATCATATGCATGGCCGACTGGCCGTCTAGCCCAGCGCCTAGGCCTAGCTAGGTATGCACTATGCATTCGTATCGGGCGCGCGCGCATGGAAGAAACTATGAAAAGCCGTTCCCGCCAAAACGCGTGCCAAAACCATACGCGTGCAAGTCAGAATGTACGCGTATGGTTTTGGCACGCATTATGGCGGGAACGGCTTACCATAGATATCGGGCGCGCGCGCATGGAAGAAACGCTCCACATGCGATGGATACTGCACTACACACAGCATGCATTCAGCAGTACAGTGAGTCGGTGAAACATGCTGTTTGCTTGCGCGCTCTCAATCTTCGCTGTGCAAAGTGCCGCAGTGCAGTGCGCGGCCGTCAAGCTAGGATTGGCTGCGTGTAGTCTAGTCGTGTTGCAAATGTTACGGGGGCGATTTCCTATTTTTGTGTCGCCCACGAAATTGCATTTTTGGCCTGTTTCGGGGGCTCTTTTAGGTGTTTCCGGGGCGAATTCGCCCGCCGCCCCCGTGTATTTTTTTGGTTGCTGGATTGAGGTATTCACACCTCCTCAAAGCTCATTCAAACAAAATCTCAAAAGAATATGAAAGAAGATAAAAAAAATAGTGCAACAGAACTAAATACTATTTATACAAAAATTGGAGGCATACTGGGTGTATGCCAAAAAATTTCTTTGTAAATTGAAATTACCCCAGAGAGCCCTTTCACTCAAAATCTAGCCAGAACTAAATACATTTTAATACGGTTCTCCGAATCTCCCTAAATACATTTGATTACTGAGGTCTATATGCTTCAGAAATGTGTCATTCTACTTCTAGCAAAGTTTACTGAAAAGTACTTCATTGACAACTCTACCCAAGTCAACAATTTCAATCAAAATATATTAACCTTATTCACATACAAATTCCAAATGAACCATTAAAAAAGACCCCTGGTTTTGTTTTCTGTAAAGTTCAATGTGCGTGGAAAAGGCTATTGGGAGTAAAAAAAAAACAGTTGTTTGGTTCATGGAATCCTGGCTTTTCTTTCAGGTAATGATTGAGTTGAAACTACTAAATCAAGATAGTATCAAATGCCAGCCTTTCTACATACGTAGATCTTGTCTTCCTGTGATAGTAGCAGAAAACTCTTCCTTGTCATACAGAATGTTTTACAACTTGTTATTGCAGCTGCAAAGCAGAATAGCATTGTGCGCTTGGAACAATGCGTGGCAGCAGTATACAGATACAGAAGAAAAATACATGTTTTGGCAACAATAATCCACTTCAATTGTTGGTTTTGAAATCAATAGTCTATGTATATATGTGCAGACAGGCACGATGATTGATGACTCTAAAGTCTGACACAGCTGTTATAGGAGCTTCTGCCATAGAAACATAATAATAATACATAACTCTAATGATCTGTATCTTTGTGAGAGACAGAAGGTCTCAACTACATAGACCTCATTGCTCCTATATGTGGACAAAATTCACAGTAACATTTGACATGAATGTTGATTATTAACACAACAGAAAATGAGTTATTTCATCTACATTTCAGTACAGATGGTAAACCTAATTTGCATTATGCACGAATGAAATGTTTCTAACGGCCACTTTATCTGAAACACTTATATATTGAAATATCTGGTAAAAAAGTGGCATTCCAGCAGGCACGACCAACATAATTTGGGGAAGCTAATTTTTTGCATGGTGGTGAAATCTCCCTCAGTTCCAAAGGCAATAAACTGTGTAGTAATTGACATCGGACTATGACTGGTTGGTAGTGAGGGGGTGAAATCGCTTTGAGCCTATGTGTCTGTTCCTCTCTGTTGCCAGGCATGGACAGCTATAGTCTTTCCCCACAACACACAGGTCCCAGGTTTGTGCCTGCCACTACCATCCATACGTCCATCCGGTGACCTTGAGGGTCTTTTCAAGGAAACATGTTCCTAATTAGCCGCATTATGTTGTGATGATCTGCCTGTCACATACTAAGCCCCACCATTGATTCGGGGAGGCTTCGAGCCTGCCAACTCCAGCATGGACAATCACACTGAAAGCCACTGCTCAATAATCCCTCAAAAGACTCTTCACGCTACACAGATTAGCCTCTGTTCCAGGCCACTGGAGCATTAAATCTGTCCTTTCTGTGGACCCAGGCCTAAGAGAAGGCTCCAGACTCGACCCTATTGTCCGCCAGACTCCCAATCTTCTTGTGACGTCTCCTCTGGTCTGCGCAGGGACCTGGAACAGATACGAGTCTCTCTTTTCTTCGATTCACTCAGATGACAAATGAAAGGAAAAAGACAAAGGGGTCGATCGACTTTTGTTTCTAGCTGAGAGGAATGTGAGTAATTCTCTTACTGTGTATGGGTAAATGGGCAGGAATGCTACGGCTAGGTGCCTGATAAGGTCATACATAAGCCATGTAGAACATCACACATGTATACACCACGATGTCTGTACATGGGTCATATAGTGTAACTTCTTTGAAACCATGCCAAACTGCAGGCAGATCTACAATGCCGACAAATGCCATTTCATGATATTTTTTTGTCATGATTAGTTTTAATTGGGGGCGGGGTGGTTAAACAGTTTGTGTTGGCAACATATCACTCAATGTTCTAATTTCGAATGAACTTTCCAGATGTGAACTTTATGGGGAAGAAAATGTTCACTCATAAAAGTCTGAATTATCTACAAAAAATATGTATTTATTAGGCCTGAGTCGAATCGATTAATAAACCGGTGTTCGATCGAAGACGTCGAACTCCGATTTCATTTTGATGAATTCAATGCATCGACGAAATTACCAAATTGATTGGAAAACACAAAATCTTCATATTTTCACAATTTTAATTTGCTTACTTGGTTCCTACTCTCTTTTGTGAGTTTTGAAGGTAACACATCAAGAGAACGAACTGGTCGCTCGATGATCAAGCAGCTACTACATACTTGGCTTCTTTTCGTTCACTACTATATACCGCGCGCAATGCCACAACGAACACTTGTCCGTAGACTGTGTACAACGGATAGCATCGTGTGTTGTGAAAACCCGGAAACAGCACATTGGCGATCGTGCGTAAGTTCGCTCATTAAGGCTCATTTGCATACACGCTGCCAACAGACTGGTAGAGCGTCTTCGTACAGCGATTCGGAGACCGCTGATTGGTGCATCGCGTACATGTGTAGATCACGTCATGACCACGTGGTCGCTAATCGATAGCGATAACGATATCTGGTCACGTTGTCCGAAACCCGGAAGCCAATTGACTTTGTGCACGTTACAATAAAGTCTCTACAGATTCCAACTTACACGATGCCATATTGACACTAATTCTTAAGATTTTGACGGAAAAGCAAGAAGTTATTGAAATTCGCTTACAAGTGCGATATCGGTGAGAAAATAGATTCTCCGAAAATACCTTTCATAACTCATATAAAATAAAGGAAAGTGAAATTCTAGGTCGATTTTGATACGAGGTGATAGAGAATTGCACACTTGTTTTGGTGGAATACTGTGTGGGGAAATGGAAGGATTGCACTGCGCATGCTTACTATATTTTCATTCATAAATTGGCTGTTGGCAGTGGCTGAATGACGTCATGTAATACGCAAAATGTACACGACCGCTGGCGTTCGCACTCCGCTATCCGTTGTACACAATTTGTTAATGTGCCGTCGATGCATCGATGTTCGATCGGCGCAAAGCCATCGAACACCGGTTTCTGAAAAAATCGATATGACTCAGGCTTAGTATTTATATTTACAATAATGCCTACATGTAGTCAAACTCTTCAACACAAGTAGTCTGACATACTGACAGTACAAGACACATACACAAAGAATGGTGGGAAAGAATCACTAGTGAGTCTGGACTCAAAGACTAGTAAATACATTCTTCAATAAAAAAATTTTTTTGCACAATCAGAAGTGCATCAAAAAAATTGTAGCGATTGTTGCGCATATTTTGTGCATAGGTGGCCAATATGAACAGGGTTCATGTCAGTGTATGTGTCCGTCTCTCTCTCTCTCTCTCTCTATCTCTCTATCTCTCTCTCTCTCTCTCTCTCTCTCTCTCTCTCTCTCTCTCTCTCTCTCTCTCCAAGGCTAATCATTAGGATCATTCCATTCTTTCCCTCTGCTCAGCGCCCAGTCCGTCAATACCACGTCAATCAATGTTCTTTATTCCCTCAGACTCTACCACCCCTTGTCAATCATGTACTGGGACACAATGAACTGGGGCTTTCACAATGGGGGATTTCTGGAAAAACAGCTTTAAGACCAGTCTTCTCTATACTAGAAGCCATGAAGATGCCAGTCCATTCATATACAATTCCAATGAGTAGAGAGATATGTACAGACTACATTTCATATTTTCTCAAACTTGTGAAAGGACAGACTCATTCTAACTGCAGCTTCATACAAGCTTATATGAAACATTGCAATGCATTTATTAGTCAAGGCTACATGAACATGTACTGGAGTACATGAGCTTGCCCACTATGTTATAAAGATATGACGCCCTCCTGGACAGGTAGTCTCTCAAAGTCTCAATTAAGCCTAATAGAATGAGACAATCAAGGTCATTAGAGAGGGTGGCTGTTCAGGAAATGGTATAGACTGCTACATACAGTAGGCCTTCACTTTCACTCTAGGACGAACACATATGTCTGGTGGTTAGACTAGCTTTTTGTAAGTGGACTAATGACAATTGATTAGGTTCTGCTTGGCTTAGTTAGCCTTCATCCGCTTCAAAGGCAGGCTCTGGTCTTTTGTTTTCCCCCATGGACATCATTACAAAGCACGCTTGATTGTGTTCAGGGCATGGCTGCCTGCAAGCTTCTCAAGATTAAGAGCACATCTTGTGCTACAGTCCTCACAGTTTTGATATTTTTAGAGGCAGCTTTGCATATTTGTAACTCCAGGAACTGGAAGGAGCTAGAGAAGATTAACACTACCTTTGTGTGCTGTGTAAGTAGGATCATTCCAACACTGATGCTCAATCGCTTTTGAAGGTTTTTAGGATATGAGTGAATAAAACACAATCAACACATCGCACCTGTGAGAAAAAAAATAATACAAGCAAGGACTACTTGCAAACCTTTTGTCATAAATTAAAGGTACAAACACTGTTTTATAATCATACTTTAGGAATATAACATTGGCAAAACTGAACACACCTGTTATACTGTAAACTAAACAACATGGGTAAGAAAAACTCTGGTGGCATTTTGCCTTTCACAGGTTTTTGAACAATTGACAATTTAAGAATGTTTGAAACGGTGATTTCTCAAGAGGAAAAGATGATTTGACAAACATGAAAGAAAGAAGAGCGTGAATGTAAGTCCAAAGATTTTCTCAACACAAATATTTAGGTGAGAGCCTGAGGGAAGCCACAGGGAAACAATGTGAATCAGGGACATGCCCCATCTCCTCAAGTAACACAATGTATGCTCACTTCACACCAGCAATTATCTTGACAAAACTTAGCAATAAATCATGTGCCTCATCATTCCATTTGATGATCAGTGTACATTTTAAGCATGTAGTTCCTACATGAACAGTCCACACCAGAAGTTATGTAGAGTTTTGGAAGTACCTGTACCAACATGCAATTCTATATTCATGTCCACCCAATGTTGTTGCAACTGGCAACATTTGTGTTGGGTGAAGCTTTTTCAGCTTTTCTGTGAAGAAAAAGATGTACCAAGCTCTTAAATGTATCTTTCCTAGCCAATATTTCACATTGGTATCATATCACCATATTTGCGCAATCCCTGCACCCCCCCCCCCCTCCATTTTATGGTAGTATTATTTCAACTCAGCTAAGTAATTGCAGCCCACGCCCCCCCCCCCCCTTCCACTATAACAAAGCTGCAGCGCTGAAAATGAATCTTCACCATAGACCTAGTGCGCCCAAACCCCTTCAACCAATGCCGACAGTGCCTCTATTTCCTGCACGTGTGAAAGGAGCCTGAAAGCCTCAAGATGCATGGTGTGAAGGGGGAGCACTACAAGGGAGACACTTGAGGAGGAAGGCAAGGCTGGAGAAGGAAGACACGCTGAGGTGATTGAGGGGAGAATCACGTCTTAAACCTCCCAACATGGAGGACTTCCGCCTTCCGCTCTCAAATGTTTCTCCTCCAGGCAAAGTTGCGATGATGGTGATGGTGATGGTTATGGTTGTTATTAGTTTTCAGGTCAATTTTTTGCTTGTTCTCCGTTTTCTGGTTCTGCCCTCTTGAATGACTCACAGGGCTGAAAGTCAAGCAGGCAGAAAACACTCTGACTGCATGACCCACAAAAGACCCCTTTCTTTTCCCCCTACCTTTCAAGTCATTTACCCCCCTCACCTTTTCATTTCCCTTTCCCCTCTCCTCTATTCATATCATTCTTAACCTACATGTATATTTTGCTTTTCTTTCAGTGGACAGTCCAAGCGATGACCTCGTAATTGTACAATGCAATATATGCTTTAATTTTTTTAACTGATACTCAAGCTACCTCCTTCTATATGCCCGCTCCCCGCCTGCCCCCCGCCCGCCCCGCTCCCGCCCCCTCCTTCATATATCGTTTTGCCTACCACTGTGCCTGTCCATCTGCCTGTCTGTCTCTATCTCTCAATCTTCTTATCTGTCTCTCACTCCCTTTATCTACACCTCATATTTCAAAACTCTAATCTCACATTCATTCACCAAGTCTGACAAACAAACATGGTAATTTCACATTTCTTTTCATTATCAATATTTGGTTCCACAGTATCTACCAATACAGGTTATTGTACCTCTCACCAGACAACCTTTTTTGTATCATGTTGCTTCTGACTTTGGTGCAGATAACAGTGTCTACATACTATACACAAACAAAGAAATCAGTATCACATTGCGATAAAAAGCATGACTTCTTAAAAGATGACGTTTTACGACTCTGCCAGACTGACTCATAAAAATTGTTATCATAAAAAATTGACAATGGCAACAGAAATGGAGACACACGATTAATGGATGTATGAATCCATAATACATTTTATGTAAGAAAGTGCCAGTGGAAGACATGCATGTACATTGTGAATACATAATGTCGGCCTCAATTTGTATTGCACATAAAATGTGTAAAATTGTATGACTCTGATTGAAATTGTCATGGAAGATTGACAAAACATATAACCTGATGACTGATGGGGAATAAAATGTTACATGAGTGTTACATGTAACCTTTTCCCCTGTTACCAAACACGACTTAGTCTACAACTCTGACATCAGCTTTACATAAGTTGTTTCTTTTAAACACTGGTAGTGCACTTGTGCTAAACAAAGCAAAATGACTACCGTAACAATAACACTAAGAAAGCAAGTGAGACAGCACAGAACACATCCACATAAACACTAACACCTCTACCAACACCAATGTTCCATACACACACTGACATTCAAAGACGGCACATCCAACGCAAACACTAGCACCACTATCAACACAGACATGATCACCATGTTCCAAACACCCACTGCCATAATTTCACAGACAACACATCCAACGTTAACACTAGCACCAACACTAATGTTCAATTCTAATCACTCACCCGACATTCAGAGGCAGAACAACAACAGGCTAAAATCCGCAACACGTCTCTCCACTGTTCAAACACCAACCGAAGGATTGGCAAATAACCAGACTACCCTATCTACGTGTTAGTAATTTAGCTCAGTACATCCTAACTTGGTTAAGGAGGCTTGATATACTACCCTCTGTAAAAGATCAATTCTGCAATATTGTTCAGCTTTTGTCAAATATAATTCCATAAGGAGTCTTGTTCTTGTGAGGTTTAAGTCAAAATATTCTGCTGTTGCAAAATTGCATTGCCAGTATTCCAAATTTTGAAGAGGCACATGTTTATGTCCTTGTGTAATTTTCATTTTCATATGATGTTCCAGGGTTTGATTTCCTTCCCATGGACAATATTGAACGAGAGTAGGCTACATACAGTACATGTATGTGAGACTCGCATTGTAATGTGTCTGGCTCTGTTCAGAGTGATTGAACGCGCATGATTAGGTGGGTCAATTAATGGTCTTATCTGGCCATTAATCAGAGACATTGTTAGCTGATTGCCTTCGTATTGGATGAGCCCCACGCTGTCAGGCCTAAGTCTAATTAATGGCTTTTCACAGAGTAGCACATTGGAGTGGAGCTGGGATGAGAAAGGGAGCACATTAATCAATGATATACAGGCAAGCATGGTCACATGAGTATAAACATCAGTGGTGTCAACGTATCCACATGTGGCCTTGATAAAAACTACTGAGGACTTACATAGGATTTTCTCATCAAAACAAATTGAGGAAAAGGATCAACATGTTCCAGGTTTTAATATTAAAAACAAGCAAATCCAAAGCTTTTTGCAAAAAATAAACTAATAATGCAAAAAATAATCAATTTTAACTGATTGCCATATAACAAGATAGAACTTGTCAGTGGTTTGTTTATGTAGTATGACGCTTTCTCAGCACCTAACATTCCTATCCTATCAACATGATCTGCAGACAATCCTCCACTTCCATAATTACACCAATGTTAAAGTCCTAACTCAGACCAGCAAAGTTCTTATAAATGCAATGAAAGCATAACATTGTGATACATGTTTGTTCTTCCACACAAATTGCATGCAGCTAAAATTTTAGGTAACCATTCAAAGTTCAAGTGTGCCTGAGTACGAAGCAAGCAAGATTTATGGCTGGCTTTCCAAGGCAGCTATTACATGGACCAACAGTAAATAACATGAAGATAAAAGGTTAGTTCCCCCACAAATGTTTGGATTCTTACATATTTTAGTCAGTATCCAGCAAACTATGCGTAAAGATTGGATGTACATGTTATTGACTAAACGTTCTGCAAAATTGAACAAAAACATTTTATGGTTGATACCATGTACTTTGATCAAACAACTGACGGGACAACATTTTGATATGATGCATCGTTTTGGACTGTCACACAAGTCAAATTTTACTGCGACTTTTACAATGCAATGCTATAAAATATGGTAAAGAAATGACAAAAGGAGCTACATTAAATATGCACATGGGCATACAATGTACAAGCGTTGTTTGTTTAGTTGTTTCCCATATGGTCCAAACCATTATCTTATTTCATGTACACATAAAATTAGATATTGTTTGTTTAGAGTTTGCCTGCATTTCCAATACTAATAAATGAGTGTTTACTTACAAAATGAAGTGAAATTAAATTTAGCTCATTCTTAACAGTGCTTTCTGCAGTAGATATAGAGTGTGACATTCTGGCATCACTCCACTGTTTATTTCACAGGCTTTGAACACCAGGTGCAAACATTTTTGGCTAAAAGAATGACAATGGGTATCATCGTTCCATGAGGTGCCTCGAAATTTATCACAATAAAATCCATGGACCGAAACCATTTGTTTAGTTCTTTTTTTCTTTGTCTATGTGGCAAATATATGTTTCACACCTACAGCATATAGGTACTACAACAGGCCAAGTATTTTGCCAAAATTCCTCTGCTTTGTTTGACTCTATTAATATTATAACGTTATATTTCAATGCCTTTTACATTTGAGAATTTGTATGTTTTTTAGAGGTCCAAATAAATGGAATAGAAAGTAAATACCAATATTTGAATAAAAATGGAGTAATATGTATTGATGTCAAGCAGATTCGCAGTACACCATGACCATATCTAGCATTGTCACAAGATCATGATCAAGAGTATTTTAATCACTTTTTTATCATTGCTAAATTAATTTGCTCTGATAAATCCTGCCCTTGTTTCAGTTTCCATTTTTATCCATGATCTAATGAGGCTCTGTTTGCCTGTGTCATTGACAGTAGAGGGCATAGAAGGACGCGATACCAATGCCGTAGCAAGCGATAATTTCAGAATTTGAAAGAAATCATATGCTTGTCCATCATCTCTCTACGTCTGTCCATTAATCCCCAATGCCCAACCCGATTACAGGCATGGAACATAATTACTGTGGCCCCATTGCACATCGCATGTTGTATAATCCAAAATTGATTCATTCAGAAGTCAAAGTACAAACTTCATGAGCATTGTTCACACTTCCAATAAATCTATCTATCTATCGCCTCTTTCCTTTAAAGAGGTTAGATGTCATAGTTCTCCATCCTTCCCTGTTCAGTGCAATCTCACAACATTCACAGCATTACAATAATTACACACCGGCATTTTATCTTTAAAAATATGTTATTCATTATTTTTCCCTCAAATTAATTACAGTAATGTTGGCAATAACCATGATTCAACATTCCAGTAAACAACATCATTGTGATACATGAATTTGTACATAGTTTGACCATTGTTGCTTTGTGGAATCAATAGCTTACATCATTATATGGTAATTTCTAATATCTCAGCTTTTAGAAACCAATTTGTAGCCTACACCCTTCCAGTACACACTACATGCCTACTGCAATTTCTGTGAGGAGAGTTTTTATCTCCACAGCCAAATAGAGCACAAAAGACCTTGCCTGGAGTGGCCATGGCGGGAAGAGGAGAGGTTGCCATGGAAATACAATAATTTAAGGTCAAGCTGGCAAGTCCTCTCATCATGACCGCCCGCAATCAGTAGAGATCGAGCAGGAGCAATTAATACCTGACCCCACATACTCGTCTCATTGTGAGTAGCTGAAGCTCTCAATAATTGAATAAATTCATATTCAGTCACGTATTAACCTTGTAATGGGGTTTTGTACATGTACAAGTAGTGCGTATCTCACACTAACACTTTTCACAAGGTGAACATATGGCTATGATAATTAAAATTCTGTGGTTTCATGATTCCCACGACTCACAGTGTAATGTTAATATGTGTATGTGCATATAGTACATGCAGCGAATAAACACAGTTCATGGCTGCAAAGTCATTATAGGCAAACATCATTCATCTTATTCTATATAGGTGGTCTATGACACATTAAGCATGCCCCACTTTTTTTCTCCCCAGCTGATTTTTTCACATCCCTTGTTGGGAAACTTGAGAAAAAAAATCATCTCTACCCTCTGCAGTGTGAAAATTTTGTATTAAACATTCCAATACCCCACATGAAAGGATAAAAAAGGCCCCACAGAAAATGTCATTTTGTCAGTTTTCTGCCAATATCATTACATAACATATATCTCACACTTTGGTAGCTTGATTTATGATTTTCCTTGATGTGAAAAAGGGCAGTCAGTAGGAACCTGTGAACAATTTTGAAGTGTTATGTTAAAAAGTCTGTGAGTACTGTCTAATCTGCCTGCTTAATTCTACCCCACTACAAACTGTTATCTGGAGAGAGGGGCACTTCTTTACCCCCCATAGAAACCACTTCCCCCTCCTGCTCTTTGAAAAGCTTCTTTCACAGTAGAAGGGGTGATCCTCCTGAGTGTTTTCTATCAGCATTTGGCTAAGCCCCATTATCTAGAAGTTGTGGTAAACTCTCCCTGTGCTCAACTGCTTTGAGAAGGGACAAAGGCTGAGAGAGTATAGGGAGGGCTAGCTCTCTTTGCCCCCAACAAAAGGCCCATCATCATCCCAACAATAGGGCCATAATGAGGGGTGGCAGAGGGGTGTAAAGATTGCCCCTCTTGCCTAATTATTAGCATTCAATGGGGGCCTCTTCATGGTGCTTTCAGACCAATGCTGGGTAGGGGAGTATGAATAGGAAGAGGGTTGGAGCGGGGAGGTTTTTTGCCACCTTACACTAACCCTTATCTAAGGCTTAATTCACTACGGGAATCTGGATTAAAAAGAGTACTTTTCACACCACAACATTTGAAAGAGCTCAAAAAAACATCATGTCAAATGTCTGGAAAAGGCAGAGCAGAGGTGATAGAAAAAGTCTTCACACATTCTCCCTTTGAGAGAGGGCATTAACTGTTTGAGTGCAATCCTGCGGCATCTTCACAAGGAGAGCATGAAGAGGATGGGGAATGCCTACATTTAAAGCAAGAATGCTATTTTGAAACATTGAGATCGAGTGACCAAACCCTTGAAGGAAATGAACACTGCCAGCAAGACAACATCAATTTGAACATCTAAGATAATTCAGTTCACATATAAATTGGAGGAGCAACACTGTTTCATTCAAATGACATGCTTCTGCCACTGTTCTTTTGAATACTAACATCTGTATATGTGAGCATACAAATGACTATTAACATGGTAACTGCATTGTGTGCAGTGTGTACATTTACATGCTACATTTAAAACAAATTAAGGTGTTACAGACAAGAGTAGTTAAGATTTTTCTATAATATGCACAAACAGTCACATCTATAACGTCACTCAAAATATTGCAATGCAAGCTTATTAAATAATCAAATAGTGTGCCTTAATAATTAAAACATTCTTTTAATATGTGCCATTTCATACATTTCATTCTAAATTGCAATTTGAGGCACTCTCGTTCTGAACACAACACATTTCTTCAAAACTTTCCAGAGGTGATGAACTTAACTAAATTTACAAACTATTTCCTGGTTTATGTGAGTTGTTCTGCATGACAAAGGGTTCCCAGTCACCATAGATTTATGTGTACATCAGTTCGACAGCAAACAGACCCTGCCAAATAAATGCTTCTCAGTAAAATGTGGTGGAGGGGGAGGGAGGCCTTAGCCACAATCTCATGTGCATACAGGCTATAAAAACATCTCAGTAAAGTGGCTTGGGCTTTTTGCTTGGGCCAACATTTGATCCTCTCGTAGAATAAAAGACCCTCTTTCAAGGCAGTGGGAGTTTTTGTATGCACTTCTTAACTGAGAACATGACAATGTTAAAATACAAAGGTTGTTCAATAAAGAGATTATACATGCATAAGAAAGCAAAGGAAAGATTCTTCTGTACGTAAGTTCATTTGAAAGGTTTATAGGTCAAATCTTCAAAATAATTTGCTTCATAGTGAATTTGACACAAAACTCTGTAAAAAAAACAACTTATAGGTAAGATTTCATGGTATACAATCAGAACAATTAAACAGAAGAACAAACTTGTATCCTTTCAATAGTTTTTTTTTAACATGTAGTGAAACAGCTTGATTGCTCTTGTAACCAAATGTTTCTTTAAAATGGTTTTAATCACAAACTGGTGCCTTTAGATGTTTCATGACAACTGAAGTTCATTACAGAGTATGAATGAACATATAAACGTAACATATTCTGGGAAGTAACAACTGCTGGAAAAAGGCTATGACAGAAAGGCAATGATTCTACTCACTAATCAGGTTTGGAGTGGGAGAGATAAGGAGAATAAACTTGGGCAGCCCATGTTTATGCTAAAACAGAACAGGGCCTGTCTTGAACACACAATCACACAGTCTTGAGTCAACACCCGTAATTGAATGACCAAGTATACCTTGTACCTATATACCCACACCACAACCTCTGCACTCTTTCCACAATACAACAGGATTGGGAATGTACAAAGAAGGTCTACTCTGAGGTAAACAGTTCACAAATGAGAGCACACAGCATGTTTCACATACTTCTAATAATGCTAAGATATTTAAAGTGATTACACTTGTGTTAATGACAGCTGTGCAAATGAACAATGATTATGTCATTTTTTTTACAAAGCAACTGAATTGAAGGTATTGTGGTTTTTCATGCAACAATGACATTGGAAAATGTGATAATTGTGTATGAAAGAAAAATTCACATGTAATATAAATCGGAGTTTACACAGCTTTTACCCTGTTCTGCATTCTCTTTGCTCCCCTATCCTCTTTATATATATATATATGATCATGTATTTTTTTTTTTATCTTTCTGATTCTCTGTCTCTCTTTCTCTCTCTCTCTCTCTCTCTTCCTCTGATTCTCCCTCACTCTCTCTGTCTCTCTCTCTGTCTGTCTGTATGTATATCTCTGTCTCTGTCTGTCTCTCTCTCTGGTCTATACACATCATGTGAAATATAATGAAACAATTATCTATGTACGTTCTACAAAATAATTACCTCAGCTACAATACTATAATACAATGTTAACTTTTACAGATACACATGAGATCATATTGTAATATATCCACAACCACTCTCCCAACTACAACAACCCTTTATTTGGCTCAGTATGACTTAAAAATTCTACCCCAATATATACCTTGTGTGTATGACATGGGAGAAAGGAAATAATAAAGCCTGTGGGCAGAAATGGTGATCAATTATCATAGTAATAAATTTAGATATAAGTGAGTAGACAACTTAGAGGCCCAGAAGGCTTCAATAAGAACTATACGGGCTTCAATGCAAACTATTTGGGCTTCAACTTCACACAGAGAAAAGAGAGAGGGGGGAAATGAGCTGAGACGAACAATTTTCACAGCTACTTGACTGTGTTGTGTTGGACAATGCATAGATTTCTGAACTGTTACACTGGCAAATTCATTCCAGGCAGGCTTTGCATTCAATCTCACAAACTGTCATGAAGGGCATTGAAGCTGGCAGACAGGAAAAAATGATTTCAAAGTACCACCGTTTTTGAATGGGACGTGATGTATTAACAGCATTATGTCAACGAATATTTCTAACACAGGGGAATGGCAGAATGCATATATCACAGAAAATAGGACTAGTATAAGATGTTGGAATGATTCTGTTCAAGAAGTACAGTATGCGCAAACTCCAAACAAAAACAATTCAAAGTTGTTTTAGTGTATATATAAGTATTCAAATGAAGGCTGTAATTATGAACATGAACTATTAGATAATACAGGTGACTGGATCCACGGTGAACATTGGCATGTTATAGATGTTAATAAGACTGATGGCATCTTGCCCCCATTTCGAAAACACTGCCTGTAAAAGTGTGCTTAAATCGTATCGCTTCCCGCGAAACTATGGTACCCGACACTAAAAGTATGGTACCCATATCTCTCTCTATTACGGTAGATTAAACCCATCGCAGAGGCAAGATGCCTCGGTCTAACCTGTTGCATGAATTCCACCCAACAAGTTTCAGACAAACAAACAAGGCAATCAAAATGATTCATGATCTTTAACAAGATCGAATTCTGAATCTTTTAACAGCACATCCATCACACACGACCGGCCATCCATATTCTGAGCAGAAATGTTGGTAATTGGTAACATGAGACAACTTACCTCGAAGTTCAGCCGAAGCGAGTCTCATGAAAACACTGCACAGCACGAGGAACAGGGAGTGTAAGCTGGCAACGCGAGCCATTCTGTCACCGGAGTGCGAAGTGAGAACTAGCGGGCAACCTGCGGGCGAGAGACAACGGAGGATAGCGGTTAGTTAATGCTGCACGGGTACTCCACCTCAGCACACTGATAAACTATGCAAACATCAATCCAAAGAAGAAGCATGTTAACACCAGGACATAAGATATTCATGTAGATGTAACGTACGATAAAGGGTAACACTGTTTCATCTCAAGCCTTCATGTTGCGTTGTTGACACCACATGTAGATCCACGTCACTTCACTGAAGAGCCGATGATGGTAATGATTCTAAGCCCATACACGTTTGCGCGGTACGAATGCCAGTGGTGTAGGGTGATGGTGAACGATACCACACGGTGCGTAGTTACGCTGCGTGCATGCGGCTAGCAGGTGCACGTACGGTCTGTCGATCGAATCTTCTTTCCTCAGGAGCTCGGAGCACACTACATGTGAGATGTGCCTGTGCACGTGCGTGTGTGAGGGGGGTGATGTGATGTTACAAAAACGGCTCCTCCGAGTTTCTAGTCATAACAACATTATGCACTGGACCAATGTGATACCAAACAATGCAGTAAAACAATACGCGCACAGTCACAGTTGAGGGAGTTCGCACGCATCACTAAGGACACTCAAACACTATCAAATATATGTAATAAGTCTCGCGCCTCACAATATTATCTCCATAGGCCCACGCGTGGTATGTAGTATGTACGTTGACCTTGTACTAAGGAAGGCATGAACCAATTTACAAACACTAGAGAGATAACTAATTATCTGATATGACACATAAAAGTTAACTTTGGAGCTAATCTAGTTATCCATTTACACGTGCCCGGTCCGGTCAGGTCAAATTCAACTCTTTGCTCCTATCATTCTTGGAGATCACGGGGTTTGGGGTTTTCCTCGACGAGCTTTGGGAAAAAACTCACAAAATTAATATGATAAATGGCTATGCCAATTATATCATAACATGACAAGTTATTCTTCGAACTGTTGGCCTACAATTCAAAACGCAAAGCGAATTAAGGCGTTTTGGCAAAACACTAGTATTACATAAAGTATGGTGGAATCTACTCTATCGGTATGCTTACGATAGAAAAATATTTCTTTACCCGCAACTATTTTGGTACGATGATCATTAGGGACGAATGATTAATTTCAGCGATGATTTATCGTGTGTAGACCACGTTCATGGCAACTCGGGCGTGAAATGAAAAACAACACAATACTCTGTTTTGATATAACTTGTTTTGGGAGTCGACATCACAACTTGACAAAATATTGCCTTGAACTCAGTCCCCATTCTCCCCCCCCCCCCTCGCTAACCCCCCCCCCCCCCCCCCGCTCTCTCTCTCTCTCTCTCTCTCTCTCTCTCTGTTCTCTGTCGTTTTCATAATATTCTTTACCCATTGTATTTTATCTCATCCTCATCCTCTCTGTCTTAGTATGTACCGCCATTCCTCTTCCTCCCCATGCCTTGACTACACAACTTCTAGTCGGTCTGTAGCTCCGTCCGTCCGTCCGTCTGTCTGTCTGTCTACCTGCCTCCTCTCCACCCCACAATGTAAGCACACATTCCAGGGCACTCTCTTGGTGTGTGCACCTCTCTGGTGTGTGCTAGTGGGTTGGAGTTGTCGCACTCCTCGGGGTTCCTAGCTCTATTTTATTGGGCTCATTCACGTTCTGCTTGTATTATGCGGCGGGCCCATCCATCAGCGTCACAGCAGTGCAGACAATAACCCCCATTACCTTGGGGCGGAGTCGCGAGCACCAAGTGCCCCCCTCATTAGCCCATTCCAGCCCCCATTCCTTCCTTCAATCTTTACACATCTCCTCCCTTCTCTTCTCCTTCAACCGTTTGAATCTGCTTCCAGCAAGCTTGGAGATTTACGCACCCTCTCTCCTTTCTTCCTCTCCCTCTTCCTATCGTTCTCCTATATTTTTCTAATATGCTCTCTATTTCTGCAAGCTTGGGAGATTATAGAACCCTCACTTCCTCTCCTTTCTCTTCCTCTCCTCTCTCTCTGTTCCTATCACTCTCTTTCTTTCTTTATCAATCTTTCTTGCCTTTCCATCCTCCCCTTTTCTCACTCTCCCTGTCTTCTTTTACTCTCTCCCACCCATTCATCCCCGTTGTACACGAGTGAGGCAGAAGAAAAACACCTTGAAACACAACTGGAGCGAACAATCACGCAAATTGTGGCAAACCTAACAGACGTTGGGAGTCTGGCACGGCGGGAGGTAGGGCTGGAGCATACAGGGAGGGAGGAGCTTACTTCTGCTCCAGTAGAGTCTCCCGCCTACCCTACTCTAAACTAAAACAGCCCTCTGCCCCACTTACAAACGAAATCTCGCTTACATGCTTAGCTTACTTATTTCAGCTCACTTCATACATTCATGGACTTCGTACTAGTAGATTCCATGATATATCCTTGATTTTCTCAAACAGCGAGCAGTCACGTTGATATCTTATTAGGCAATTCGATGGGACTGATACAAGAAGATGATACATTCTGGCGAGTGGTGTATAGAGAGAGAGAGGAGATTGAACATAAATTATTATTCGTGTCTATTTTGTAAATGTGTATGTCTGTCTGTATGTGGGGTGTATGTGTGTCAGAGTGTGCGTGTCTCCTATGTGAGGCTGACAGTCAAGAAATATTGTTCAAAATCAACTGAACGGATAATTTGTTTATAGATGAAAATTGTTACCTTCTTCACTATTCTGTGGCTCTTGCGTCCCTCCAGATCCCGGCCCCCGAGGGCTCTATACTCTAACAGTTCAACAATTCACAACTTCTTCGAATTCTCCAGTTACATGCATCAACGTTGGCATGAACTCTTAACCTACGACGTAGGCGGTGCATCCATCATCTTCGCAAATGTCATTGATGACATCTCAAGACAGTTGATAAGTCGCAACGACTTTCAGAACATGCTGGCTACTTCTCCAGAACAAATTCAAATGTATTGAACGTCAATAGTTGTTGAAGGTCTACCCCTCTTCACTATAACATTGGCACAACAATCCTTAACTGTGAACACAGAAGATGCGGAGAAGTTCTTTAAGTTTGTGACGAAGGCGAGACGGATAAGTGGGATGAATCATGGAACACATCAATTGACAATTACAGGCCACTTTCCCCGCAATAAAGCCCGAGTTTCTAGAGTAACGACCGTCCCACCTCTGACTTGCTGGGTTCACTCAGAAGTTACAGTTCCGAGTTCCTCGTGAATCTTCTTTCTCTGCGAGTGTTTACATTTACTTCGGCATAACAGTCATCTCGTGCGCCGAGAGAGGGAGGACGGCCAACCCTCCACGTCTATCCGTGAGTCAAGGCAGGGTGACGTCTCGTAGCACTAGCAATTCTTGAGGTTCACATAATTACAGCCCTCTCCACACGAACATTCAAACCATCAGAGATCACAGCATGTGCGAGAAGCCAGATGAATATCAAAGCAGAAAGTTTGTAACCTCACTTTTTTTTAATGAACGGTATAAGAAAACTCTCTCACCATACAGCGTAACTACCGTAGAGGCGCGCGTACGGCCGACTCGGCTCGACTTCGAACTATCGTAATGATTCTAACGGGTGTCTGTCGGCCTAGGTGAGCTGCCAGGGACGGCCAGGACCCTCCACGGGTAAAACGAGGGGTGCTTGCTATTCTTCCCTCCACGAGAGCTATTCTCTTCTTTCAGTTCGTGCGCCCAACCAACACAAATGCTAATCACACCAGGCACAAGAGGGACAAAGCGTGCGTAGAAGCCGTGCAATCTAACAGCGCCATTCGCGATAATAGCAGCACAAAGGGAGTAATAATGACGTGCCGTAATAGCGCCCACTGTATTGTGGTTCTTCTGTGGCCCTTCTCAATGGGAGGGAATTGCAGCCAGTGAAAGGGATTTTCACGTGCGTTCGTCCAGCCAATATAACTGGGGACAATTTTGGAGGAGTATGGGCCGAGCAGGACAAATAAACTCGATTGAAGGTCCGATTCTCTTCCTCCGGACTTCAAGACGGTCTCCAAGGACGCAGGGGAGTTTCGTTTCGCAACACACTGATGCGTGCAGAAACAGAATTCGCATCTCTCTCTGTAGTAGGGTCTTCGTGGTAATTGTAATAAAATAAAATGTCATGGTTATAAATGCCCACACCCAGTGACGCCTGTGTTGATAGAGTGAGATGTAGTGTAATGTTCGCATCTTTAAAGTAATCATCAAGTCAGGCCAACTGGTCTATATTTTCACAGGTTGTTTCATTCAGCCAACATCTCCAGTTCATAAATTCCTTTAAAATGCAATAAGGTCTTGATATTGCTTCGTGATTCAGAAATCCACAATCCGTGGAAATACCTTTTGCAGACTACTCACTTGTGAAAATATCCTTGAATGTACATGAAAACAAAAAGTGTGAAAACTTGCCACATAACCTAGGAACTGACAAGTGACTTTTAATGGTTTTACCTTGACTCTGAGTATGATACCCGGTATGAATTCAAGGTGTCTCCGCCATGACCTACCCCAACCCCTCGTAAACACAAGCAGAGAGAGAGAGAGAGGGGGGGGTGGGGGGAGGGGCACACACGCACTCTCTCAAACACATACACACACAGAGAACACATACACGCACACACATCATCATCATCATCATCATCATCTTACAAATTCATGGGGGCGTAAGTAAAAAGGAGCCTACATGTGCTTCCACTCCCGTCGGACGGACGTGCCGTGTTAATCCACTGTAAACCAGGACCCGAAACATCACCTTGCATTCCCCTACATGAGCCATCATTCTACAGAACACATGCATGCCACCCTTCATTCCCGTCTCCATCAACCATCCATCCAGCGATCCACGGGGGACATTTCCTTTAAAGGGAAAGTCCACCCTAAAGTTGAATTGGTTTTAATTAAATTAGAAGCATATCAGTGAGTAAGACGAAAATCCGTCGACGGATGATAAGAAATATATATTTTGTTAACGTTTCAGTTTTATGACGTCACGTGCGAGATGCTCTCCCATTTGTTGTCTGCTATAATTCTATAAATTGTTCTTTTTGTGATTTATGATGAAAGAATCAATCTAAAATAGAGGTATGTGTGTAAAAGTATGTGGCTGATGATATATCACATGCACTGGTAAAGTGGTATGTATCTTTTTAAGAAAATGGACATTCAAAAAAATGTACATAACAAATGGGAGAGCATCTCGCACGTGACGTCACAAATTAAAGTCAAAATTTCACTTATATGTTTCTTCTCTTATGGACCTGTGTTTATTGAAAGCAACTTATCTTCAGGGTAGATTTTTCCTTTCACCCTCTCAGTACCAAACAGCCCTATGTCAAATTACAACACAGATTATCACCAGTGGGACTGATGGGGATTTTCGCGTGTGACTTTAGGGGGTAACTCTCGCGGGAGGGAACGGGAAGCACAGGGTCAAAGTTGGATGGGATGGGTCGGATCGAGTTTAGTCAGCTTACGAAATGGGCAGGGGTGTGATCTGAACACTAGGGTCCATGAGTCCATCCATACAGGGTCAAACCCACGTGTCGAGCTGGGTTAACCTACTTGGTCCCATAGGCAAGGAAATAAGTTGCTATTTATAGGGTTGTCAATGTTTTGTAATGAGAGGTTAACCCACTCGCTCCCATGGGGAAGTTAATGAGCTGAAGTTTTGTACGGATGTCAATGCTAGCTAAAAAGATGGTTAACCGACACAGTCCCATGGGCAAGAGAATGAATTGCTATTGATATAGGGCTGTCAATGCTTGGTACTGGGAGGGTAACCCGCTCAGTTCCACAAGCAAATAAATGAGCTGTACAGGGTTGCCAATACTTGGTACTGAGAAGGCTAAGTAAAAAGATTGGAGAGGGGGCCTTTGAAAACATGCTCGAATCGGGAACAAATGCTCATTAGCAAATCCTTCCGCCCTCCATTGTTCGAGTACTTGAGAAACCGGGAGGAATAAGGATCAATCTCAGGCTTTGGTTAGGAAGACGTTCACCTCCCACCTTTTATTGTGATCTGTTTTCCTTTGGAAGATTATTAACAAGAGGAGTTTTAAGAGTATTGATGAAAGAGTCAACAATTTTCACAATTCAGTCAGTTTATTCTATACAAACGGTTCCCAGAACAGAAGTATACAGAAAGAGCAATTCAAACGATGTTTTAAGGCCCTTCCATCACTGGCACCCACCCCCCCCCCCCCCTCCTCGCTCTTCTCTCTCTATCTCTCTCTCTCTCTCTCTCTCTCTCTCTCTCTCTCTCTCCCTCTCCCCCCCCCCCTCTCTCTCTCTCTCTCCCCCTCTCTCTCTCTCCCTCCATAGTTATACACTTCCCCTGTACCCTCTGATTTTTCAACATTCCACACTCTTCTTGTCGTTATACCTTCTTACCCTCTCCCTTCTCTGCCAGGCAAACGACCCCCCCCCCCCCCCCTCACACACACACACATACACTTAACATACACACATACATACACCTCTGAATACATCTCCTCATTTATATTTCGCAATGTGTATCAACACTGTCTCATTCGAATACATTTGGTTGCCCCAGTAAAAAGGGAGGTGATGGTGCGATTGATATAGAGCTCGGTGCGTGCTCTTTCCTCTAGTCACCACGGTTCCTCCGATCCAGTGGTGTTGTTCTGCTCCCTTTCGCGTGTTAACGGGAAAGTCCACACTCAAGTTTCAGCAGTTTTTTTTTAATATAAAGCAAAAAAAAAAACAAAAAAAAAACAAATAAGTAAAGGTTTAACGAATTTCCGTCAAAATATAACAGTTATGAATTTCAACTCTTACTTTTGTGAAGTCACTTGCGAGCTACTCTGCCATATTAAAGTTCTGTATTTCTTTTATTAATTTTTAATTCATTTTCCTCATAAGGATATGTTTACGTATGCATTTGATATAACATTAGACACATGGTTTTACACACACACACACACACACACACACACACACACACACACACACACCTCTGAAAATGTTGTATTCCTTCATCAATAAGGGCAATTTATGGAATCCATACAGCACACAGAATTATGGGAGAGCAGCTCGCACGTGACGTCACTAAATTGAAAACATTACACAAATCATACTTTCTTTCTGCCTCGGGGTAATGCATGGAATATGTTATTACACGTAAATACACAGCAGGGCTCTACAAACCCACTTGCCCGATTGCCCGGGGCAAGTGAAAATGACCCCCGGGCAAGCATTTCTCAAAGACACTTGCCCGTGCGGGCAAGTGGTTATTTTCCACCCAAAAATATGGAAATAACATTGTTCTTATGCATATGCGAGAAAATTAATGTGAATGTGTCTCGTATCATGTCAAACCAGGCAAACACAGCTGAAATTGGAGTGAGATCGAGTGAAAGCAAGAGTACTATAGTTAGGAGAGTCAGTGCTAAACATGATGGACTCGGATGAAAAAAACAAACACTAGTAACTTGTCAAACTCTGTGTAAATACATATTGTTATGTTCAGTTGTCCTGTAAAGTATGTTATAATTCGGCAGGATAAGGTATGCCGCTTCTGCAGAAAAATTAGTGAAAAACAAAGGTTATAATGAAAAAAAAATCGGGCAAGCAGTTTTTCCTCCAGGGCAAGCAAATATTTTTACCACTTGCCCTGTCGGGCAAGCAGTAATTTTTTTTTTTTGTAGAGCCCTGCACAGTATGCCAAAACAAACTTATTTGACTTCATGTAAGATGTGGAACGTCACACTGTACAATAATACTGATGACAAACATGATTCGAGTCTTTTTCGAGATATGTAAATAAACGAGCGTTAATCCTCGAAGTTCCTTAAATGATTTACCCAGCGGCGCAAGGTTTGAGTGATGGTAATGCTCGAATCATTGTGAATTATTTCATAATTGTGTTAGCGTGGAATATCGCATGCACTCGAGTAAATTGTGTTGATTTTGATTGCAGTGAGAGGAAACCTAATCAGATTTGCTACCTGCGATACTTGAGCGTGTTTCCCTTGCAACACCGATGCCATGTTCAATCACATCACCTGTTACGAAGCGGAAAGGGGATTGCTGATGAAATAATGATGGCGTGAGTTTGATTGAACTGTTCGACCTGCATGTACGAGCCGAGAGGATAAATAATCCAGAAAACCGGTTGGGTCTCCCTGGGACGCCGCTAGAGTTGTTCACACTGCGTAGTCATAAAAGAGCAACGCCATTCTGGAGGAGCGTCGCGCAGTTTCGAGCGCGGGCAACCATGGGGCGCGCTTGTGCTTCGAGACCGTGCGCATTGCTTGGACGCCGGAGGAGTCGAGTCGTTTACCCCAAAACATGCGATAGTGGAAACAGGCCCAGCAGGTTGACGGGCGAGAAGGATCGCCGTTTACACCCATCCCCCCATGGACCAAGCACTGTTGGTCGGCCGGAAAAGTACGGCGAAATTACGCGAAATCAAAGCGGTATACAGCATGCATGACGTGCTATGCACTTTTTCCAAAATGGTGCAGGTTCATTCATTTTAAAGAGGGCAGCATGTTTGCTAGCATAATGAAATAAATTGAGTATAAACTAAAAGCATTTTAATGAGTTAAAATAACAATAAATCATTGATAGTAAATTATACAGAACAGGGAGATGTATAGTATTAACAACCACAGTTCCGTTGTTGGAATGGTAGTAATTTCTAGTAATATATTGATTTATATTTCATGTCAAAATTTAAACAAAAAAATGGAAGTTAGACATTTTCGGGGAGAAGAAATACAAATAAAGATTTTGTTAGTACATCAATCATAGTCATACATGGTACGTGTACATTCGGTGACAACAGGCTTTTGCACACACCGACACAAGCTGGCGCTATGTACCTCATATTTATTTACCCCTGGCCCCTGTTCGTTTCCATGTCTCTTCCTCCCGCTATCTCTTAACCCCCCACCCCCACCCCCACCCCCACCCTCCCCCTACCTACCCTTTCTAACCCATACGTTCCTATCTCTTCCTCTTGATGTATCTGAATTTCCACCAATCATCACAATTAAGATAGTCCTTACAGGTCAGTGAAATAAATGGGTCAGGGCCGGGCATATTTTCGTTGTAAAACAAACTGTTGTGACGTTACATTAAAATGAAAACAAAGGGAGAGGGATGGACATCGTAAAGGATAAACATCACTCACATGGTACGAGCATGGCCCCTACTATGAGGGTTGCCTCAAGTATGATAGTTCATGTACAAACTTAGAACAGAGAGCTTGCAGCTTTCTCCGATATCATGAGTCACATGAAAAGTGGGTATAGAAATTGACGGTGTGGGGGAGGGGGAGGGGGACGGAGGAAGAGGAGGAGCATGGGCGGAGAAGCTATTAATTAGGAGGCGTTGTGTTATTCCAAGTCATTCCGCTCGTTTAGTCAATATACAACAACAACCGCGCAGATCGACTAGCCGTGCCGCCAGCAGTGTCTACGAGCAGGGCACAGACAAAGCATTCAGGAAAATTAATTACCCATGTATACCAACGCACAGTGACAAAAGGAACCAAGTAACGAACATAAATAAGCGGCAATACCAAACAAACCGGGGAATTCAATACATATAACCATAACTAAAGAAACAAACACAAAAACACTAGTTGTTGTATTTCAAATGGCACGGTGCTTGCTTAATTTCAACACACAAATCCTTGAGGCTGGAGCAGACAGTTATAAACAATAATGACCCAATTCAGGTGAATTGTCACTTACGTCTTTTGTGCTCGTAGTTGACAATGATAATAATAGGTCGAACATTTGAGACGCAAACTATATAAGCGAACTCGAGTTACCCAGGATCGACCGACCGTACGTAAGCCTGAACGAACAAAGGATGTGGTATGTTTTTATGGCTTGTTTACCTCGTCTGGTTCTCGTTCATGCCTGAATTCCCGCCAATCAAGCAGAATCTATAAGAATACATCACTCATCGTCATTAGCATTGACCGACTGGGTCTGTCTTCGTCCATCCACCGTGCAAGATGCAACTAATGAAGTATAGTCATTAGTTAATCGATGGATGGCTCGTATCTCGTGCACGGAGCCAGCCGAGATGGTACAACTTACGATATCGGCACATGCGAATTATTACGATGAAGGTTGACTGGAATTCATCATATTGAACGGAGGAAGACAATGGAGCCATTTAAAGGCACAGACAGTCGGCTGATGGAAAGTAAATATCGGTGAAGGAGTGGCATTTTTGTGAGCCATTTTTTATGTAAATGAATCTCATAATATGTTTTCTGTTCAATGTACCCAGGCCCCCGGGTAGTCAAGCGCTTAGCTCATTGGGGAAAAGGGCAGCGGGGAGGAGGGGGGGGGGGGGGGGGGCGAGAAAAGAGGAAACTTCCGCAATGAAGGTTTCCAGCACAAAATCTTCTATTCAGTTAAAACATAATTATGTCTGCTTATGGATGACTACACACCGTTGAAATATGGTCCACACTTCCAGACAATTTGAACTATTGGATACACCGACTGTAGTCTGCTCGCTTCATGCATCCTCAGTCTGATCGCACATACACATGTTTGCAAACGGTGTCGCAACGAGTCTGTACGAGCAGACTATGGCACCGCGCGTATCCACTTCAATCCTGGGTTTGGAGCGGCGATGCTTTACGAGTGCCTCATCAAGGCAGACAGCACGGTGGGTCTTTGGTTTGTGATCTCCTCGATCCAAGTCCAAGTCCCGGCAGCCTGAGCAGGAGGCATAGAGGGCGCTTGTATAACTGGTGCACAGAATGATGCGACAACAGCTCATAGAATGATGACCACACTCCCACATTAGACCAAATTTTGAGTTGAACCATTCATAATCTTTCAGCCGTGATGAAATTGGAGTTGTACTGCTCGATACTTATTATTATATACTTAGTCTCTCTTTTAAAAGATCAGTATGCTTGAGAAGTTTATAAGAAATATGATCCAAATGACCAGTCATATTTCTATTAAGAAGTATTATAATGTAGAGTGTTTTTGTTTAAATAGGAAACCGGCGCGCTTAGAAACGTCCGTATAAAGCCTCTTATTGATGCAATTATTATCACAGGAGAGCAATAAATGGGTCAATTAAATACCATTTATTGGCCACATCATTGAAAATACCTCGCTACATACACCAGGGAGGTGAAAAGAGACTCCTGCATACACCAAGTCCTAATATAATTACACATACAACCGGGAGATGTCGTTCTAAATTCATATCTGCCAGCTAATATTATCTGACCAATGGGGTCGACCAATGGTCACCGATGGAATGTCCCCTCCGACTAAGGCGACAACATCCTTTTCTCCGCTGCGGCCAAAGTTGCGGGCGGAGGTGTGAAATTGTACACCTTTTCTGGATTTCGAGGAAGTGCAATTTGTGGAAGAGAGCAACGGTTTGCTGGACGACCATTATGAAAGAAATATCCGCTATATGCACTTGTGTGTGTGTGGGGGGGGGCGTGTGTGTGTGTGTGTGTGTGTGTGTGAGAGAGAGAGAGAGAGAGAGAGAGAGAGAGAGAGAGAGAGAGAGAGAGAGAGAGGGAGAGAGAGAGAGGGGGGTTGTTTACATTAAACAATTTTAGGTTCCGTTTCACGCAACATGTAGCGTTAATAATTCGTTCCCTCACTGAAGGCATGTACTTGCATAATTGGGAATTCTTGTGGAGGTTTTTATACTGCGGGCCGGCAGGGTCCCTCCGGCAAACAAACCATGCACATTTCATTAACCCACTGGCAGCCATGAAGGGTCTCATCTCCTACACACCAACACCAGCAACAAAGCGCGCCACCCAGAACTTCGCCCTCACACCTCCGCCACACTCATTACGCACGTTTGATTAACCCAACACAATGTCCACTTCCAATTTCTCATATTCCGACGTTATTCTTTCCCCGGGGCCCGGCCCACCACCAAACCCGTTAATTGTTATCATTTCGTCTTTCTTTTCTTCCACGTTTGTTCCCTGATTGATTCTTCTTTTTCCGCCCGATGATCGCGATGTTTTTGAAGCGTGCAGCGGCGTGGTTGAGATTGACTCATCCACCAAAAAAGACCCCGAGCGAAATCATAGTTTAGACATGTGAACATGGGGGCGGGCACTGTAACGATTGGTTGGTTATTTGGCGGGAGATGCTAATAACAGATGTCCATACGACAGCGGCGCCCGAATAGATGCTCGCGAGTTCTACTTTCGCAGTCAAAAGAAGAGCATAGCTGGAACGTTACAATTAATTATAACAGCTTAAAAACGTCGCGTTAACAACATTACACATTACAATTTAACCCCCATTCTGACGAGGGTCCTAATCTAATTTATCAGGCTAAATTGTGAATCCTGTCAATAATTATTGTAGCATTCAGGGAGAAGTAATCGGGCTGGTTGGTTTCTGGCAGCAGGTGGTTCGTAGTCTTCAGACACAGACCGATTATGACTCTTTCTCACAACAGTATGTCTGCAAGTTAAGACTAGCGACTGCGTTGTCAGTTATGTAAAACATGCGACAGCTAGTCTTTGTAGTTTCAGACATACTGATGTAGACGGGCTGACCAAGTGTTAATGCATGTAACTAGGTGGCATATTCAATGACTATCAATATTCAGAGAGGGTTCTTCCGTTTAATCTCCCAGGAACCAGTCTTCAGATATTTCGCTAGTCCTCCATGCAAGGCATACAATGCGTGTGAACCGCGATCAGGCAACAGCGATGTCCATTGCAGGGACACTTTTTCTTCGATTCAAACGACTGCCGTCAAGTACAGTACAACCAAGGATATACGGAGCTAATATAGCTTTATCGCTTCATACATCCTTAGACCAACTTTGACCCCACATGCACGCTGTCCCGACTAGTAAGTCCTATGATGCATGAAGCGAGCATCATTGGTAGCAGGTCCAGGACCGAACAGACCCGCCTTGTTTCACTGGTGTAAACGCAAACACCCAATCTCCGTCGAGAACCCGCGGGCAGCGTGTAAGTGGACTGGTAGATGGACAGAGACTTCCGAATTGTTCCACGCAGGATGAAAGACCCAACAGGGTCCAGGAACCAACAAACAGACATACGCATACACCTTTATAGGCTGTGGACTTGTGTCTAGGGCCTTTAGAGCAGTGAAGGCATAAAGCCGAAGCATAGAGGTGTGAATGACGCAGAAAGTGATTGCTCGAATGTTAAAATGGGGACGACTTGTGCGAGAATAAAAACTTCAATGTGGGTCTAGTTTGGTCTAGAATGAGGATAAGTCTGACACAGCATTTATGACGATAAGCCCCATATTCAGGACATAGGACATAAGATAACCTTCACCATGTTGAGACTATTCCTTCACCTTACCCTGGCATCAAACGAGAAAGGGGCCCGTGATCACGACAGGAGGCCCGATCCATAATGATGGGCCCTGTAATCTTTGAACCACTATTAAAGATGCCCTTTATTTTTCTATGTAGTGCATGTGCAGGAAATGGGTAAAACGTCACTGAGCTCTACCCGGCTTGGTAGTTGGTCCCAAGAGATTTGATCACTAGAAGGAAGACAAAAGTAAGAAGGTGTACATGAAGGGTGAATTTGTGATTATCATCCACATTCGGCAAAGTAAATTGCAGAATTGCATTCCACACGCGTTTTTATTTTTTTTTCTACTTCAGCTGACAGGAGCGTATTCAACGATGAAGATTCAGACATGGGCTTCACCTACGTCACCTCGATGGCGACGACGAGTGAGGACATCGGTCGATAGTCGACATGAATGTCCCGAGGGCAGCTTCGTGTGTCGTCCGACCTCGGCACATAGTTCGCTGGTCTGCCCTCTCTCGGGGAGGGTGCCGCAGCACGGCGCAGCTGCACAGCGCGCGCTCGCTCCATCTAGAACCCCGGCGTTCATGCACCGTCGACCGAGACCCTCTTCTTCCTTGTAGCCTGCGGGCGTACGGAGCATCTAAACCACATCGAATCTCCTCAGTGATGGCTAATAACTCCAAACCCCGCCTTTTATCTCATGCAATTCAGACGAGTTCGATGGAAGATGACGCCACCGGCGACGGGATAGATGTGGCATTTCGCGCGTATTTCGCAGCGCGTACGGAATGAGGTCGGAGTGGTTCTCGTTGCTCGGACCGCGCTCCGCCGTCTTGTAACGTAAAACCGCGCCGCCGTAGTGCCAGCGTCATGGATTCGCGGTTTCTTCGACAGATCCGTAGCAGGACGAATATCTCGACTCTCACCTAAAGAAAATTCGTTCGAAATGATCGTGCGAAAGAGTGTCTAACGTTTCTCTGAAACCGAATCCCCTGGTTTTGTGGCCAAACGCTGGTGAAATCCAGCCCCTTTCGAGCGGGGCTCATTTCTCCTCCATACGATGGAGGGGTGCTCCGTGACGGCGCAGGGAGGGGATTATGGGGCGCGAGTTGAACGAACGTGAGAGGGGCAGCAATGCCACTCGCATCGCTTCCCAGAGCGGACTGGGTTACTCGTCCGAAATCACTCGGCAATCATGACAACAATACCAGAGGGAATTAAAACAATACTCGAGCGTTGTGAACACGGGATGGCGCGCACGGAGGGACACGAGGGGAGGAGGAGGATAAGAACACGAATGAAAGAGAGAAGGAGAGGAGAGAGATTTATTGTATAATATCGAGCGCGGAGGCACGCGATATCATAGCATACAATATTATTCATTCCATACTTCACACAAAAGCTGCAGACTGCACGAACACCCGAGACAACTAGACCGACAGCCCCATTGATTGACCACGTTGCATATTCAGGGTTCTTTCTGTGCCATCGTGAATCATGTCTTGACATGATGATGAGTAATTGATAATTAAAGGGAACCTATCGTTCCGATATCGCGACAATAATTAACTCTAACCTAATGCATAATAGTGGTGTCCTGATTCGCATAGTTGTGTAAAATCAACTGTCAATAGAACCCCGAATTCCTTCACAACACACGAAGTAAAAACTTACTTTCAGTGGAATTATGTTGATTGCTAGAATTTAAACGAAATGATTTCGGGTTGTCCATACGTGTATATATATACGTTTATAACGATTCTATCAAGCCCTTCCACTAACACATTCATTGTACACCATTCCATTGACATATTAATGCTAGTGTTAGCAGGGACATTTTTGTATTTAATAACCACATTTTGTAACTAGAAGTAGAAACGGACTTTTACTGGGTGGATATTTACTTATAAATACATTTTCATAAGAAGTGTTTAGTCGCTTCGTCTAAAAGTCAGTCTCGAATATGTAGACCCTTGCACTGACAATATTTGTAAGCGAAACAATCCGATCAAGTTTGTTGCGTTGCTCGAAACATGGGACTCCCCAGTTCGCTGGTTCCCCGCGCGTTACGCACTCCCCGCCATGGTTGTGAATATTTTGATGTTCAGCAAAATTGTCTCAATGTAATGGTCTGCAGGTCCTCGACTTCATTTCGAAATGTTTTTTTTAATACCCATGTCAAGTTGGTGACAAAATATCATTGTGACTGCCCATGCGAGACATCATTGTTAGCTCTGAGTTTAGTTTCGTATGATTAAACAACTAAGCCTCATATATAGGAGAACTATAAAAGAAGAATGTGACTCATTTATGTGAGCTCTATATACATCACATCAAGTTTGATATTTCATCATTCTGACCTTTAGTTTGTCGTGTGGTTCGTGCAATATTGAAAATTGTTTAGTTTTAAGTGCTATCGGCATACACTATCTTTCACTCGTAATGTGTCATAAGTGTATTTTATTTCACCAGTAATACAAGCAAATTTAATAGAGCAGCAATTTGTCTGGGACGCAAAGGTTACACCATAGCTAAACAGACTAGACGTAAGGTTCATTATGAGAACAATAGGCACCCGAGCCTGTAACATGCTATAGGCAGCAGACAATGTGGTGCTGATATGAGCTGAGACTGAGAGAGAGAGCTTGTAATGGTGTCTATCCTTGGTACATGCAGGTATATAGAGAATGCACACAGAAACACCACACCACACCACATTCTCGCCCGGAGGTGTGGCGGGGATCGAGTGAAGCCTCGCTTGGACACGGACCGGATTAGGGCTACAGGTGAATGCAATCCTGTCAAGAAACTGGGGTAAAGAGGTAAAGTAATCTCTTCCAGAGCTTCTAAACACTGGCCTCCATTTCTTCTACGATACCGCCACCTTCCCTCTGAGGTCTGAGTGTATCTCTCTTTCTTTCTCTCTTCTGTCCCCCTCTCTTCCCCCCCCCCCTCTCTCTCTCTCTCTCTCTCTCTCTATACCCCTCTTTCTTCTCTTCTTTCCCCCTCTCTCTTCCTTTGACCCTCTCCCATTGTATTCTCTCTCCCCCCACTAAAATCTCCTCTCCTCTCCTCTCGTATCTTCAGTTCATCTTTCCATGGACCCTGATTCTTCCCTCCCCCCCCCCCCTCTCTCTCTCTCTCTCTCTCTCTCCTCTCTCTCTCTCTCTCTCTCTCTCTCTCTCTCTCTCTCTCTCTCTCTCTCTCTCTCTCTCTCTCTCTCTCTCTCTCTCTCTCTCTCTCTCTCTCCCCCCCCCCCTCTCTCTCTCTCTCTCTCTCCTTCTCTCTTCATTTTCCACTCTCTCCCCTGGTTCGTTGTAAGGAAAACTCTCGTGAAGTTCTGGTTTCGCCCGCCAGCTGTTTTTGGAGAACACGACCTTGCATGGCACCGCCTGGGTGCCCGCGATCCTGGTCTGGCTGCCCGCTAAATCGCAGGCAGGGTAATGTGCATGCACAGACTTAGCCTGGATTCAGGACAGTTGGGCATTTCTAATAGTTTTAATAGTTTTACCAAACTATTTAATAGAGGGGGTCTGGCTGTAGTAGACTAATCATTATTGATATTCTTCTTTTCTTTTTCCAGCAAACTGAAAAAAGAGGAGAAGTATACAGAGATTGGTCTATACTTTTTTTCAGTTTGGATCAGAAATGTTTAGCAGCCTGGAAGCTAGGCTAGCACAGACTCGATTGATAGACTATCGCTTTAACTTGCTACTCGTGTACATGTATTGCGAGGCTTTTTCAGATTTAAAAAAGTAAAGTACATGTATTAGCATTTTAGTAGCGTAGCAGAAAAGACGCCCCTCCTCCCATTAATACAAGAAGAAAAACAAAATCGACTAAAACACAAAGCATGCTACTGTTTCAACCTTTCCTTGGCAATATGTCAGACTTTTAAGCATGAATGGAACATTCATAAGTATTGTTGAATAATTTGAACTTATGATTGCCCACAATCTCATGAGAAAATAATGTACAATAAATGAATGATATCAAGCACACCACGTAAACATTGCTGTCGTCGCTACCCCCATCCTTCCCCCACGCAGGCCCCCACCCCAGAAGGCCAGACCAGTGAGGTTCGTGAACATATCACCTTCTTGACTAATCCGATTCCATCATTCAATTCAAGCACATAGTTAAAGAAAATGCGTTTTAAACCGTACTAAAATATAAAATAAAAACTACCTTCAAAAAATCACGATAGCCAACCATCACGATTTGCTACCCCCTGGATCCACAGTCCCACACGTTTCTATTTGTTGAGAGGTCGTAAAATGCGGAGAGGTATCACCCCCTCGTATATCTCTGTTTAAAGTTTGCGTTGAGGGCTTGTAAAATCCGAACGAGGTAACGCATAAAAATGTCAAAAAATTGTCGTAACTAGAGAGAGTCGTAAATGTCAGGATGATTAAAAGAGCAAACATGTGGGGCATGGGGCCACGGTGGACCGACTGAGGACATGCAGTAAGACACTCGTATGTACTGGTAAGAATAAAAGGCTACCACGTGGATGGACAGTTCCACCTGCCTATTAAGTTTTAACCCTATTAAGTCTTTGTGTGTCACGTGTGAATACCAGTAATGTACACAAATCGTATATAGTATTAGTTTCTCTAGGACAGAAAGGGTTTATATCAGAGAGCGAAAGACCATTCATGTAAAACAGAGAGATTGAGCCTTGGGTAACGAGAGCATTTAATTTCATGACGTCATGTGTGAATATGCAAAAACACGCCGTTATCACTAGGGGTTTGGTTCCGTGTTATTTCAACGATTTTATTGTTTAAGATTATTCCACATTAGTACTCCTGAAATCAAAGAGACACGGTACACTTCACCGATGAAGGGTTTTGTAGTATGTACCATACTGCTCCCTACATCTGCTGTACGTACACGTATGTTTAGGAGAGCACACGTAAAAAAGAACATTTGAATGAGAACATTCTCTTCATTTATATGTGTAAATCAATACTCAGGCTCTCATTATCTGCATGTCAGTCATTATTCGAACTTTAAATTGGCTAATATTGTCAGAGGATCCAACACAAACATACAGTACTGCTAAATTATCTAGGTAAATTCGTTAAGATACAGATTTCTTCATTAGGTCGTTTGCGATGCAGGGCGTAATATCCAGCAGATATCATGTATATGTTGTAGTGAGTACACTCCGTTTCAAAAGGGTAGCAAAGTCTTATGATAAGTTAATTCGAAAGGAAAGGTGTTCTGGGTTCATTTTGGAGAACTTTTGAAAAGATAAATCGATCTATTTGACCGTCATAGGTTGTCGAATTCAATGATGGAAGAGTAGTTGTGCAAACCCGAGTTGTGCTATATTCAAAACCATGAGAGTATGCACATGGAATAGATTTGTGCACAAACATTATGCTCACATATGCCAAGTAGTGTGACACATGCAAGAGTTCCTTCTAAGGAATATAAAACTTATCAAAAATGTATTTAACCAAACAAAATACACATTGTGAGACAGACAGGCACATCACTTGCAACGTTTAGGAATTCTTCCTAACATCAGAAAGTTCCCAGATCTAAGAACTTTTAAATAGTTTTTTAGGTTGTATATTTCGTTTTTCACTGGGACTTTCCATAATCCTCTTTTTACCTTTGATTTTTGGTTCAAGGATTTACCAAATAGGTCTATCTATACCAAGGTAAATAAATAGGTCACTGGAATGTGACAACATCAAGATGATACGAATTGACATTGTATGTTTTGGTTTCCCGTCACTCGCCGATGAACGGAGGGTGAACTGATATCAGTAATGTGTGATCCATGGTGTGATGGTGTAACTCATATCACTGGGTAATGTTAACACTCATCTCTAAACACATTAGCTGTATAGAGCCAATCCCGAATTTCTTTAATCCAAGAATTAAACAAATAATAAAATCGCAGCATTTTGAAAATAGAGAACACATTTCATCGCGTTGACACTGATGTTACAGTGGGAATCTAAACCAGTGTATCAGGTCACTGGTCGTCCCAAAGACGATAGCTAAAAACATTCATGTTATACAATATACAACATACGAGCTTATATCATGAAAATAACAAAAACATGGGTATACAATATCAGCCACTCCAACTGCACTAAGATCAGCCACACCATTAGCGTGATAAAGTCAAAATATAACGAGGATCGCATATCATAACATTAACAATTCACATTGTTTTCACAAACCCCACCTACAGAACCACGAGAAAATTCGTGAGGTGAAAGCTGAAAATCCTCAGCCCCATCCTCACCCTAACCCCCACCCCACATCACTAAATAATTACATTATTTGCATTTCGTTTTGGTTAAGATAAAAAAAAGTTGGTTTGATGAGCAATCATCTGATCATGATAGCGTAATCTCACGCCATAGTAATTGTTAGGCAGACAATAACCGATAACTTACCAAATTCTTCTCAAACTCCACGCAGCCCAGGATCCAACGAGGGTATAGATGCTAGATAGATGCCTTCAATTGCAATTCCTGTTGTTAGTGATGATATTCCGCTTTCAACTATTAGAGCTGGTTTGTTCAATTGAGTCAATTGCTAATAACTCAAAGACCAAATCTGAAACGAAATTTATTCATTCCTTCACGTGTACGTGTTCAAGTGTTCCACAGTCAACCGACTAGGATTGGCCCACGATGACAAAGAATGATCCCGTTTCTTGTAGACGTGTGATGCACTGGTATATTACAATTATCGAGTTTTATTGTGCCGCAGCGTTAATGAGCTTCACATAAAGAAACATCAACATTTAGAAAGATAACTCCAGCAAGCTACTGGATATATCTTAATCCGTTGGTATAAGTTTATCGCGATTGTTTCAAGTATATCCACGAGTCTACAAGTTGGAAGAACTGAACGAATTTCCCACATCACAGCTAAGGCGTGAAGAGGCACCGTGCCCGGTGAGCGAGACGAGAGAGTGTGTGTGGGGAGGTGTACGTACAACTGGCGTCCCGTTCAGCCGAAAGTCTGGGCGCAAAGTGTGAGAGGGATTCGAACGTCGAGGCGAGGAGTGATGCAGCACGCTTTCTACTGCAAGTGTAAATCCCAGTGCGCTGAAGAGATGCGATCTGCCCTACGACGTGGTCCACTCAAGAACTTTACTGCAGTATTTCGTATGTAATGGCGCACGCACACCACAAATACACGCACACACACACAAACACACACACACACACACACACACACACACACACACACACACACACACACGCTAGTACTGCGCGTGTTTATCTAACTTCGCTCCCTGTTGACATTGTGCCTTTACCTTTGGATTTTTTCCTTTCATATGAGAACACGAAATAGAAAAGAATTTGGTAGAAGTTTGGTGAGGCAGAGCGGGGCGTGCATAACGTCTTCCTGATAGGGGGGTAGGGACAGAGAATTTACGCGCAGTAGCTTTGTGGGAGGAGATAACGACCTAAACCAGGTGATGCCAAATGTGTGGGCTAGGTTCAAGCAGGGATTATGTCTATCCTCCATCACCCCTGAAGGTAGAAGACGATCATGTGGGGCGATGGTAGGGATGGGGAGAGAGCGTTCGAGGGAAGAGGGGGAGGGATGGAGTTCAGCTATGTAACGGTAGTAGGGTCCATGGTAACGGGGAGGGGAGGCACGCAACGTAGGACGTGGGGGGGGTGCACTATTTTTGCTGAGGCGGGTTTCCCAACAGGCGCTTTTCCTCCACTTTTTCCCCCCAAAGTCCATGAATGAACCCTCGTAAAACTGTTTGATAGCAGGAAACAATATGCGTCGTAATTTACCTAGCTTACATGATAATTTAACTGGGCCAAATACAACAAATTGCATATATAAACTTACAAATTAATTGTGTGTTGAGACTTCATATTTATCGAATAGTCCATTTGACTTTTTCTCCTTGACTTGAGCAGGATTATAATAAACCACTCTGGAATGATTAACTCGTACTGACAACGAAAAGTGGTTTCGTTTAGCTAAGAGAGAGAAATTATGTCTACCTTTGCGAATATATTTTTCAAAAATAGACTTACGGCCCCTTGTTCGAGCTGCCATGTTTCCCATGCGGGACTCACATTTTTTACTCTTACCTTCCACCCCCCCCCCCCCACCCCAACCCCTTTTGTTCCACCCCCTCCTCAATATGATCCCTTAAATGTGCATTTATACAAAGTGCACAGCACTTGATTAAGAAGTGGATTATCGCTCGCTTATGGTAATATAGATCTGATACGACACTACGGTTAAAGGTAAGGTTTGTGTTGGGATTAGGGTTAGGGTTAGGGCTAGTGGTGGTACTGCCAAACATCCTTGGTACTACAAGCTGCTTGGGCGGACGATGAGGTAATGTACAGTGAAAGCGCTATTTAGCATGCCTATAGCGATATAGTGTCACCCCTCCCTCCCAGATTAGGGTATGTTGAGTCTCCTGGCACGGTTTGCTTTGAGTACGGACGCAAGCGAGGGGACTTGTTCTTGAACATATTTGGTATGGGCTTATAAGCTAGTCTAAACAAACTTGATGCGGGGATTATTCCGAGAAGTTAATGAATCTGCCTATACTTCGTTATGTAATGGCAAATATGCATTCACTGGCTCTCGGTTTTATGGTGCCTTTCAGTCATTATTCCTAGAGAAAGCCTCTCCGCTGCTATAGTCCCTTTCTTTCCCCGGCGCCCTCGTCATCTCCATCCCATCCACCCCCCCCCCCTCTCTCTCTTTCTCTCCCTCTCTCTCTCTCTCTCTCTCTCTACCATTTCTCTACCTTCCTCTCTCTCCTTTTCCCTCTCTCTCTCCCCTCTCTCCTTCTCTGTCTCTTTATCCCCTTTCATTCATTATTTTACTCCCCCTCTTCCGATGTTCATTCTCTCCATAATGCCTCTTCATGAAGGAGAAAAGTGCATGATTGTGCGTGTATGTGTGCGTGTGTGTTCGTTCGAGAGAGTGTGTGTCTGTGTGTGTGTGTGTGGGGGGGGGGTGATAGACAGTGCAAGATACTAGCAGCAGCAAGGGAGAGAGCAGAGATTAGAATGAGATGAGGAATGCAAGATATATATCATGTTTATTGTTATATAGCCAGGAAAGAGTGGGAGAGGGTAGGAACGGTTTTGGGATCTAGATAAGAAAGGGGGAGAGGGATGGGGGTGGGGGGAGGGGTGGGGGGGCTTCGGAGGAAAAATATATGGTTCATTACTTCTGACATGCGCGCCACCAAGGTGAAAAATCGATAGACATGACAAATCTGCCGAGCCCAATTCTGCCTTCCCGCGCTTCTCGGAACATTTAGCCATCTCTAAACAAGTCAGATATTGGAATCGCCCCCGATAAATCTTATCTCCCTCACCGTACACACACATCACCCAGTCCTGTCAAGCAATCTGCAGATTGGCTTTGTGCTGTGCAAATGTTACGTCTGAGAGCGAGAGAAAAGAGGGGGGGGGGTCGGGTGGGGGGGGGGGGCAGATGAGATATCTATTTATTTTAAGAGAGAGAGAGAGAAAAGAGAGAGAGAAAGAGAGAGAGAGAGATTAAGAAGGAGAGATAGGGAGGTATCCCTCTGTAAATAGGGTATTTGTGTCATATCTACCCGATTATCATGGCAGTGATCAGGGGAGGGGCAGCATGCAGACATACAGACGGAGAGGAGGAAGGAGATGAAAATCAAAGGGAGAGGGAGAATTACCTCTCTGCAACCAATATCCATGGTAACCGATTATGATAATGATAAGCGTGGATGAGCAGGGTAACGCTCTGCACACAATATTAACACTTTGTACACAATATTTGACTACTTCTTAAGTTTTTCTTCCCAAGTTCAGGTTGACATTAGGGAATCAAGTTTTGGATCGGGTTTAACCGCGGCGTGTGAAAAGCGCTGTCGTCACGGCATCCCGTGTGAGGTAATTTCTCCATGATTTCACACTGCTGGCCCGTGACAGATCTATCACATGCTCCGTCGCTCCCCATCAGCATCTCCGCAGCTTCTAGCTCGCCGCTCGCCATGCTCGCTGGGGCTCGTTCTATCAGTAGACACACCGTGGTATCTATAAACAAGACCTCAAGTGATTACCTTTCTCCTTCCTCTTCTCAACATCTTCCTCTCCTTCTCCTTCATTTCCGTTTCTTGTATTCTCCTTTTCCTCCTCTTTATTCCCTTCATACCTCCTCCTTTTTCTTCTCTGTGTCTCCATCTTATCACTATTCTACTCTACATAATCCTTCGTTTTCTTTCTTCCTTCTCCCATCCTTCTTCTCCGTGTCTCTGTCTCTCGTTCTTCCATCTCCATATTCGTTTCCTTCATTTTCTTTCTTTCTTCCTAATCCGTTTCCCGTTTTTGTTCTCCATGTCCGAGTAAATATTGCCAACGTATACTTTTTCCAACTCCCTTATTATAACGGACTGATTTACAAATACGAAACGCGATTATGTGTATTACACATTAGTGCACAAGTGCACTGAAATAGAAAATATAAAGTTCATCCAAGTAATTTATGTTTCATTGTAATCTCAAAGCTGAAGGCCTCGAGGCCTGTGTTTCATGTTATCTTTTCTAAAAACAGGTGATGGTTAGTAATAGCGGATGAAGACGGCACCTGAACAGTTGAGGTCAGGGGAATATTATTCCAACCATTCATGCTTCATCCTCAAATGTCACGGCTATCTCCATGGTGATCCGTGCTCCCACCTGTGAACACAGTGCACCTCCCGGTAGCCCCCCTTCCCCCCTGCTGCCCCCCTGCTGCCCCCCTGCTGCCCCCCTGCTGGCCCCCTATTAGCCCGTTTGTTTAGTCGAGATATTAAGAAGCCGCGTGCTTATTTTCATAATTACTCCTTCAAATTTAGGACATGATGGTAGCACATGTCAAGTTCTAGGATTTCTTTCCGCGGTCAGGTCTCTCCGGGTCACCTATGAGGGCGCTGTAACGTCAATAATAGGCTGAATGGATATCGCATATGTCTTCCTGTGTTATCCATCTTTACTCGACTCTTGCGAAGGTCTCACCAAACAAAACTTCTTCTTCTTTCTTTTTGATAGTTTGTACTAGAAAATGCTGATGTCAAAATCGAACATTATTGAGATTTCCTAGATATTTACGCTTAGGCGTAAGTAAGAGATTTAGTGTATGATACATATGAAAAGGTGAGTTGAAAGAATATCTTCCAAGAATATTCGATGAATCACACCTTCAAAAAGTTGAAGTGTAAGCAGTGTTGGACAAGACATATCAAAATGTTCAGGGACTCTGACGTTTGAAGTTTGTACAAAGTGGGAAAATGGTTGGACCGGGTTATTAGACTTTGTACACAGACCTTATTATTTGTCATCCTTCCCTAAATAACAGTTTATTTCCATGTGTATTCAAACTTTGCATTGGGTTGACCTTTACCTGCTTCATAAAGCACATTAAATTCCTGACTTTTCTCGCTAACACTTGAACTTGAAGTGAACTAATGTGAGTGGGTATCTAGAGTCCTGCAGCGAGTTATGGAGTACAACATCCCTGTAACTGTATTCAGAACCACGAACATAAACACATATCTTGATGGAGGAACATTTTTTCAAGCTCCATATACGGTATTTTAGTTTCCATGTAGTCAATATTAAAGACAGCCAGTCCCTTTTTCAGATCACCACAAAACCATCGAAACATTGGCAAAACATATAGAGAACTGTTAGCAAGCTCTATATTCACAATTTGAAACTGATACGTAGTGTAAAATTCAAATAATGCACGTAAACAACGTCTGATTAATAGTCTTTACCTCAGGCTCTTAGCAGTTTGTGTTGAAATATCTGCTTTATGGATTAATCTGTTTATTAAATTATAAAACGCATTATGAAAAAAATGTTCTATGGAAGGAATCATCTCCAAAGTTTCGTAGTTACTCATAAAATTAGGATTTCACACACGCATAATAACCTTATAGATACTGTAACAAAGACTAATACTTTTTTCGTGGTACGAAAAAAGTCGGTTTGAAATTTAACGGCTGAAATTTTTTACATATACAGAAAGCTTCAACATGCTATATTCTTAGAAATGGTCTTGAATCACACTTTCTTCAATTTACGATCGTGATAGACGATTTCAGATTTCAAGCTTGCAAAAGGGACGGACAATCTTTAAGGTACCACCTTCCTGGTTTGTGTATTAGCAAAGTTAAAGTATTCCAAACATTCCAAATGATTGTATATTCATGGTCGCACATGTCGAGTGTTTGCATTGGTTTGTGAGAGATGCAGTGCGGTTGTCCCTAGTTTATCTATGTCTGTCTGTCTGTCTGTCTGTCTGTCTGTCTGTCTGTCTGTCTGTCTAGCTGGTCTGTCACCCGAATCAGTCTCCACGCCCTCCCTTCCCACAATACAACACCCTCCACCAGATTCCTCCGGATTATCCAAGATGGCGATCTTTATCTTATTTGTCCGTCGTTGGTCACTTTTGGTGTTGTTCTGTTTGACCATATCGCTTGGGTGTAGCCCAGTGGTCAAGAGAAATGTCCTCAGACGGCCCACCGTGGGGATTACATGCTTACATTCGCCCTTGCCACCGGCAATCTCAAACACTCGACATTTCATGTCAATGACAAAGCCGGAGCATGTATGTGTCATATGTGGTCTTTCATTTTGTCCGCGCCGCAATTTGTTGTAAACATGCAGTCCATCACACACCTGCGTGGAGCGAGTGAGACATGGGTTTGACACCTCTCTCCATACCATAGACAAGCATTCATGTTTACACACCCGTCATTCAAAAAACTTAATCATAGAGGCACACTGATATATAGCATGGTGGACGTTACAGGGAAATAACAAATTGTTATCACGGACGCTATGCGTCTGTATAACAAATGACACATCATTAGGGAAAGGGCTTTCTGTGGTGTTTTTGTTTCTAAGCTCGTTTTGTATCTTGCTGGTTTGACATATTTGTAGGATAAAGTAGAATGCACGAACACGACGGAGTCTGGTAACAAAGGCTATGCCATACTCCTACTCCCACAGAAAGTGAGTGTAGTCTTTATTGCCAAACACAGTTGTAACCGCAGTTTATGCCAATGCACTCCATAGCCTAGAACCTAGGTTAGGAAAGAGTACGCTATCCGTACTACTGGGTGTCTGCTTAACATGATATTTTCATATGGCACATCATTTCATCTTGGTGGGTTTTTTTCAAACGTAACTGATATGATGCCGAGATTCTTGGGTGAATGCTGAAGTACCAATCATTATGATGATGGAATAAAGGTAGATACAATCATAGAATTGTACGAAATTGTGGAAGACGAGTCCAATATGCTGGTACCACTCGAGTTATTTTTTTAACTGGCTCTTAGGTTTTATTTCTCTCTCTCTTCTCTCTCTCTCTCTCTCTCTCTCTCTCTCTCTCTCTCTCTCTCTCTTCATCTTTCTCTTTCTCGTATTCTCTCTTTCTCTCTCTTTCTCTCTCTCTCTCTGTCTGAAAATGGGAACAGACAACAAATCGAGCAAATCGAAATATGGGTCACCACAATGTTCAGAAGGTAAACAACAAACAGGTTGCTGTAGATCAAACCTGTCTTACTAACAACATGAAGAAAGACACAAGTCATTCACATGTTAGGTAGCATATTCATCGTCGGACATCGTCGAACAACAACGAAACTCCGTCAAAATATGAAGATGATTGCTGACTTTAAAACTAGGACACTAGTCTTGTTAGGTAAGAGTGAAGCCGTACATTGTTTGTGCACGACGAATTATATTTTCACCATTTCGCCTCGTGTAACGCGCTCTTATTAGAAGAAAAAACACAAATGAAACCCATTCACAAAATGTGGTATCCTGACATTTTGAATGAATTGGCTGGTAGCCTCAGTTTCAAACTTTTGATCCACTAAAAAATACTTGAAAACTAGCCCTTCACATTTTCATAAAGCCAAGATAAAGGGATAAGGAATTTGTGACAAAGATATGTACAACCTAATTATCAACATTCATTTTCACACATATTTTTTAAATTCCCATTTTCTTTTACTCATAACCCTATCCGAAAATAATGGCAGGCATGCGACCAAGGATATATGAAGCGTAGCTATAAAAGTGAGTGCCTAGCAAGGGTTTGCTCCTGTGAACTAATACAACACCTGTGGATTAAAACAGTGTGATATCAGCTCAGGAGCGTGAATATCATAACAATTTCCACATTATGATGTTTTTTTTATATCTATCACAAAGCTTTCAAAAGGGTTTTATTTTGAGCCAAAAACTTCCAGTTTAAATATTTTCGGTGCGACCCGCGGGTGGAGACGACGGATAGCCTGGGATCAGGGGAGGAAAATCCACAATTGTGATATCGTTGGCATTTATCCAGTCGTGTTTGACTGACACGAGATGAGAAACTTGACCGCCAGGAGCCCGGCCGCCCTGACCCCGAGACATTAGGCTTGTTTGTAGAGTGTCAATTCGGTCATCAACGCGGAGAATTTGCTGAGAGAAATATGCCGAAAACCCTTCCTTTCTTTCTTCCTTTCTTCTCCTCCTTCGTTTTGCTTCCCCCCGATTTTTTTAATGCTCCTCAGATGTAGTTCTCCGATGAAGCGAAGACCCCATTACTACAGCGTGCATGGAAATGAAGACATGCCGTCGGATGGACAATAGGCCGTTTGTCATCTAGATAGAGGCATACTTTGTCAATCATTCAAGGAATGGTTTCACGTTTTTATGTCCCTGACATCACCAAGGTGAATGGCACCGCCGTGACTTGAGTCGACCAGAAATAAAATTAATTTCCTGTTTTATGCGATTTTGGGTGCTCTCCGTGCTGAGTGCTTGGTGAAAGCGATAGCAAGATGGCTGTCATGTCATTGTAAGAACCATACAGTATTGCGTCATTTCCCGTCCTCAGAGCGCGTTTTATGTTGCGTCTATTATGGCGTCAATACCCGTGTCAGTCATCCAGTTAGTCTGGAATATGCAAATCTCGTGCATAGTTCACATGGTTACCGGTTGATTAGGATATGGTTGTATGCAATAAGGTATACCACTTTCATACATCCTACTTAAGATCTAACTAATAGTACACTCGATCGCTCACTAGCGGTGGTGTGTACCTGCGAACTAGAGTCTTATGGTCAGGGGCGAATCTTAGGAGTGTGACTTTAGTCCAATATTTCTTTGTAACATCATTCGTATTTTAGTATTGTGTAGTTTCGAAATCAAAATAATTTATCCGACGTTATCATATCAAAATGTTAGATATCCAATGCAAACTTTGGCCAACGTGGTTCAGAGAACAAAGGCATTAAATGGACGCACAGCATCAGACTTTACTCAATTGGTCTTTCTTTTGAATTGCACTCACTTGGAAGTTTTACATAAATCAACTTTATAGCGACTGTGTCCATGGTGACGATTGCAACAATGGATAATTTCTTTCTCCAAATAAATAAGTATCACTAGAGTCTTCATTTTTCAGAAGATCTAGAAGACGATTACAAATCGAATATGAATTCATAACCATCATAACAAGCCAAAACCTTTCATTTGATATGCGGTTACTTTCCTTTTTGCCTATCCCTACCCCTGCCTTAATGGCGCACCCTGCTTGAATATAACGAGGGTCAAGTCGCCGCCAATCTCTTCTCTTTATGGCTTCTGTGTCCTCACTCTCGCTCTCATAATTGAAATCCTAGCCTACTACATGAATGTCCTTGGGCGGTATAGCGACATATTAATTTGTCCAGTGACTAATAATATCAAAACAGAGCTGCGCAATTGCAAATTGTTACTCTGATCTAAGTACTCATTAAAATGAAACACAATCACCCGGTCTCATCCCTCCATTCTTCTCGAGAGTCAATTATCGTTCCAGGCGCTCAAGTCATGCTTCAAGATCGGTGGTGTACAGAAGGGAAGAGAAGATGTCGTTTTGGAGAGTCAATTATTTCAAGCAGCTGCCGTAGCCACCCGAGCCTTGGCTCGAGCGAATGTTTTCTCTCCAGATCAAAGGAGAAGACAAGATCTCTTGAAGTTTGATCTGTCGGACATGCCGGGTCGGCTGGGAACAGAGGAACAGCCTCTTGACCCTGTCTGGGCCGACTGGAGCTCGGCCGGTGTTCCGCCACGAATCCATATTTATCAAACACTCCATCATCTATTCAAGAATGTCACACGAGAGAGGATGGTTCCATCATTGAAGACAAGCGAGTCCAATTCTATAGTCAGAATTGTTATCCCTCTATAAACATCCTTGTTAAATGTTTTTACATAGTTTCTTTAAAAGAAGTGTAGCCCTATTACAATAGTCTGGAAACTTGGTATGGATTAGTAGCATACCCTAACAATAACATGAAGGCAATACCTTCAGGACAAGTGGAAACTATACTAGTTTACGTTTAAAACACCCCGTCTCGTAGCAATGAGGATCAGTGTATCGGTCAGCGGGTCAGCGGGTATCTACTAGTTTACAGGAACTGCTGGCATTTGGACACCCCCCCCCCCCCCCCCAATACATTCGAGATCTAGCAATCATTATTATTCTGCTCAAATACACTTTACAGTTCTAATTACATGTTCCGTGAAGGAAGTTCGTGCTCAATATTATTTTCTTCCATTTTCCGTATGTTTTTAAGGTTTTATTTTGTAACCTGCAGAAGGGCTACGTCGTCAAAGGATTTGTGAGTTGTTGATGATGCCGCGTCTTTCATTTGCCGATTGCAGACTTGGTGGCTTTAGGCACGCTTTTCTACAACACAAAACTATAAAAGGAAGACACTGCTTGGCAAGTGCTTGTAATCATTCATGATGCTGTTACTAGGGACCTCTTGAGTGCATCTATTGTGAAAGAGAAGAATAAGCTCACAAGGGAGTGAAATGTGTGCACGTGTTGATCTGTTTGATTTAGAAGTGTTTTGATACCTAGTCCACACTATGGCCCGCTCTATAGAATATGGCGAAAAAACAACATATACAAACAGGCCTTTAAATTGGGGGGGGGGGGGGGGGTATTCCGAAAACGAACTTAGGAAAAAAAATTATTGTATCCCAGGGTCTTAGGAAAATTTTTATCTTTTGGTATTCCGAAAAGCCAACTTACAATAAAAGATAAAATTTTTATTCAAATGAGCTAGAGATAACAAATTTTATGTACCGAGATAAAATTTTTATGCAAATGAGCTAAATCGGTATTCTGAAACGCAAAAGTTAGGATGAAAAATAAAACTGCTCCCAAGCAATTTCATCTCCAGACGTACGCGCCTAGGCCCATAGCATTACGTGCAAAAATAATTCGTGCATTCAACTCTTCGCACGTAAGCGCATCAAATGCAGTAAGGCTCGCTGACAGACCAATGTCTATCAGCGAGCCTTATGCGCAATCTCCCTTTTAGTTTCATGACATCATGCCATCAGCTTGATGGTGTTAATGTATGCAAAAGACATGAAAGGACGTTTATTACTGGCTGCCTCTGGGATAGGAGCGCTCATTAATATTGGCTAAAATCTTCCTAAAATATTTTTCGGAATACCAAAGATAAAATATTTTAAGGACATTGTATCTTAGGGGAGATAAAATGTTTATCTCTGTGTGTTTTCGGAATACCGCCCCTGGTATCAATCTTTTCCCACTTAGGTCTCAACACACGAACTATGCACATCTACATTTCATGATTTTCCTGCCCAATCAAACAAGTCGTGACATCTAATCGGGAAAGGATCCAATATCTACAAAGTTTCTAATTGAAATTGTTTTCACGAGGACAACATATCGCAATGCAAGGAGTTTTGTTCACAATACATGCATCTACAAATGTCGATATATTTCTTGTAATGAATTATCCTTTAGATGACTCTGATTGTCATGCCTAGTAGCCATGGTAACAACGTTTTGAATGATTACAACAACCAAATGTGCACATTTGACGTAAATAAGTCCAATGGCGAATGGTAAAATTGTACATTTTTCAGTTATTCTTTGGTAATGTATGATGCATCCTAGAGGATTCCTTGTATTCACTATCTTTGCTGTGATCGTTTTAATTGTAAATATTTTCCTGGGTCCGCGTGGCGAACCAACTTTGTTGAAAGTGCACTCTGTTTAATCATAAGAAATAAATCTAAAAATCACTAATTTAGTGTTAGGGTTAGGGTTGTAATGGTGTTTAAGGTTAGGTGTAGGATTGGGCTTCGATAAGGTGTAATTTTATGACAGCACTGACAGGTGTAAGAAAATGGCTGCGGAGCTGGAGCAAATGCCATGATCGTGTAGTATAAGTAAGCTTACATGTGAGTGATCTGCCTACAAATAAGATAATCGCAATTGTTCATGTCTTCATGAAGCTTTGAGCTAGAGCTCAAAGTCGCAGGACCAGCGACATACCAAACCATGCACTACTCTCAGTTTGGTGTACGCGATGCCAGTTGTATAAAGCATTTCGTTCATCCCGAATTCCGATGACTCGCAGTCAGTGTCAAACAGAATGCCGTCATCTACGTCCATTTGCAATGATTGGGGTTCAGCGAACAGCCCTGCATTTATCCGCGAAAGACGGCTTAAGTCTTCCCACTGTTTCTCGCGATCTCCGTGGTTCCCTCATCGCGCGCGGGACGACTGAACTTGAGAGATTGATGGTGGTTGAGACCGTGTAAATCGTAATTGACAGAAGCAGCCCTGTGAAGTTGACAATGAGCCCTAACACATGGCTGAGAGGGTTCCGTCTCCCCTCATTAGTTGGATCCGCCCGATTCACAGACATCCGGACAAATCGCCTCAACCCTCCGCTGTTTTCTTTCGCTCAGCCGAAATGATAGCAAACATTTGTTCTTCCATCAGTCATGTCGATCCCGCCTTCTCGAGTCCTGACATTTTGGTTGCTCGGTTTCGCCACCACCGCCCTCACATGTGTGTGCGTGCGTGCCCCCCCCCCCCCCCCACCCCCTCTACCCCACCCAACACCTCTCTCTCTCTCTTTCTCTCCCTCCCCCGTCTACCTGTAAAATCTTGTAAAACAAAATAAACCAAACAAGTAGAGAAATTGATTGAGATGTAGATAAGGCAGAGTAAGCAAAACGTGAAACAATGTGTATTCGTAAGGGGACGCTGCAATTCCATATTTCTTTTTTTTTTGTTTATGTAATGAGATTAATTTTGTTTCATGGAAATGAATAAATGTCGTATTGAGTTAATATAGACATATTTATTTATATATCTCCCTTTACATGTTTCAGAAGTTTATGCCTATGCAACTTTATGAGTAGTCATATCTGTATGATATGATAAACAATGATGACGACGTTTAGTAAGACTATTGTTCATTTAGTAGTTATGCAATCAAACAGATAGTAAGAGAAGAAGCAGGAGAAAGATGTGTAATCAGGAGAAGGATGAATACGATTGAGGATAAAAAGAAGATGAAGAAGGAGGAGGAGGATAATTAAGCAGGATAAGAATAACACGAGGAAACCGGAGAACGCACATGAGGAGTAAAGAGAGAAGGAGGAAATAGAAGAAGAAAGATAAAAGCAACAGCAACGAGATGAAATAGAGAAAGGGTTCCCCCAACGACAATTAAACCAGATCATGATCTCTTTTAAACAATGACAGAAGAGTTTGTCAAAAAGCAGGCTAAGTAGATTAACACAACACATTTGATTTCTTACACTTTCACCGGAAACCATGAATGAGTTCTGTTTCACAGCCCATTCTAAAAATGACTTTAGAAATGCTGATTGTTATGACAACGACGCCACTTTACGTCATGCACTGATAATGGGATGAAGTATACTGCGCTACCTGGTATTATTCGCACCATGCATCACCCGTAATTTGTCAAACTAACTCGTCATGATTCAAATTGATATATCTTTAAGACATGTTTCTATTACCAGAGCTCGTGT